>JARHVA010004523.1:542500-682500 GCA_037957365.1 Torreya grandis
TACATTAAATTACAAAATTTTCCATATTTATATATGTATACTAATAGAGATTCTTGCAACACACATCTTCTTGAGAGGCCCATGCTATCTATTCTTGTATCAATGACATTACTAACCATCAGTGGAATATGATTTTCCTTATCCAATATGATTTTCCAATTCCAATATGATTTTCCAATTCCAATATGATTTTTCATATCTTGTTGTGTAATTGTAATTGACGACATACACACGAATATACTAATAGAAGTGACCAAACCTTGTAATGCACTTATTATGTAATCATAATTTAGATTCTTTTGTGACACTCCTAATTGATGTGCATAGAGATAAATTTAGAATATTAGGATGCATAAATATATAATTATACACAAGCAAATTTAAACATCTTCTATTTATAAAAGGTAGAGGAGAACAATAAATTTGGGTTGAGAGCTAAAAGGATTATTGCAATTTTTAAGTTCTTAATTAGTTTAACTACTTACGCTTCCACAAGTTATTTTCAAATATACTTTATTAAATACTAGAAATGGAGAGGTTGAAGGTTTATACATGGGAATGAATAATGTGTATTCACCTTTTTCCTTGGCCCAAAAAGAGAACTATGATTATTTCTAGCTTGCATTATGCATAGTTTTTTAGGAATCGATGGTATAGGGGAAAATCATTCACCAACCTTAACTTCTACTGAAAGAAATGAAAAACCAAGCATTCTAAGCCACAAAGATATCATGTGTTAACAACAAAACATCACATCAAGAATTTGAATAACATCATAGATTTACATATTGATATGGAAAACAAAAGCAAAAATATCACATGTTATATCTCTAGAAAGCTTCATATAAGTACAATGAAAGTGTCTTGCATATATAGGCAAGGACGATCAATCATAGCCATAAGATTAAAGCACCTAAGTGGGTGGGAAAAATAAATAATGCTTAACTACATAAAACACCTAGGGAACATGAACAAAGGTAAATAACCTACTCTAACAACCCCCCCCCCCCCTCAAGTGAAGCTAGGGGACAAAAATAAAGTGGCATATCTATAGTATGAGTCTCAACAATAAGGTATGATTAGGTACTCATGTAAAATATATCCATAAATAAATGAAGAAGGAAGATGTACTCATGAACGCCCCCAAGGATAACTTCTGAAACTCTAAGCATGAAATGTAATTGAAATTAATGAGGTGATGCAATGGGATTTACAAATATGTTGACAACCTAATGCTAAGTCAGAATGTACTATGAGTAAAAAAATCCATCCTGAATGTGCTAATGAATGAAGTGCATGTGAATCTCAATATGCTTGGTCTGCTAGTGCTCAATAGGGTTATGGGAAATGTGAATTGCACATTGGTTGTCACACCAAAGTAAAATAGGTGAATCCTATTTGAAGCCAAACTCTATCAATAACTATCAGAGCCAAATAACTGGTTGATTTGTTGTGACTATTGCCCTATACTCTACCTCTATAGATGAAAGTGAAATAACTTGCTTCTTCTTGCATGCCTAGGTAACTAGAGAAGAATCAAGATAAAAAAAAGGTAACAAGAATTGGAATGCTTTTCATCAATAAAAATTGCCCAATCTAAATTATTATAGCCAACCAACTAATTATAACCTCTATTATAGTGTAATCCAAAGTGGGAGGTGCCCTGTAGATATCAAAAAATCCTTTAAATAGCCTACCAATGACTATCATTAGGATTATGTGAAAATTGAGATACAAGCCCAACTACAAAGAAAATATCATGAAAAGTATGGGTTAAGTAAATGAGACTTCTAACCAACTACCTATATAATATAGGATCACAAAGAAGAGTAGTGCAAGTTGAAGTAAGAGTTACTCCAAAATGGAAAGGAGAAGGACTTGGCTTGTAATCAGCCATACCAAAATGCTAAAGAAGATCATGGGTGTAATTTTGTTGATTTAATTGAATCCACTAATCTAATTGAATAATTTGCAAATCAAGGAAAAAATGAAAAATCCTTAGATCTATCATATCAAACTACATGGAAAGAGCCTATTGAATAGTCTAAATTATGGGAAGACAAAATCCCAATAAGAAGTAAATCATCAACATACAAGACGAGTATAACAATATCCACTCCAACATGTTTTATACATATTGTAGGATCTCATTGGTAGTGAATAAAGCTATTAGATCGAAGAAAAGAATCCATCTTCTCATACAAGCCCTGAGGGGCCTGTTTGACATTGTAGAGAGATCTTTGGATTCTAAAAATAGAGAAGAATCATGAATAAACCCTGTAGGTTACTCCATGTATATTTACTCATACAAATCTCCATGTAAGAAGGTGTTATTTACATCCATCTAGTACACTATCCAACCCTGTGATACAACAAGAGAAAGGACAAGGCACACAAAATACATCTTGGCAAAGGGGGAAAAAATCTTAGAGTAATCAATACCTTTGACTTATGAAAAACCCTTTGTAACAAGACAAGTTTTACACTTGTCAATGGATCCATCAACTACACATTCAATTTAGTATATCCACTTGCATCTAACCAAATTTCTTCCCTTAAGAAGAGAGACGAGATGCCAAGTATGATTCTTCATAAAATAAGAATACTCATTTTTCATTGCATCATCCCACACTTGTATCCCATGAGCTTGTGAAAAAGATTATGGATCCCCAAAAAATACTTGACACAAAATTACAAAACTTATAGAATGTGCATGATGATGCCTAGTGGGTGAAAGATATTTTATGGAAGGTGTTACCTTAGAAATTGTAGTATGAGCCCATGTAGGCATAATGGGAATAGGATCCTCATCTAAGTCTTCATCCATAACCTCATCAATGGCCTCCTAAATTGGCTCCTAAAAGAAGGGATCCTCGAGATGAAGTTAATAATCATCAATTTATGAGAGTAAATAAGAAGAAGACATGGAAGGAGATAAATCATGAGAAGAGAAGTGATCATCAAACTGAACATGTGTTTGAAAAATAACATAATGAGCATCAGGATCAACAAGCCAATCCTCACAATACCCTACAAAGATCAAGGGTTTATTCTTCTTATCTAAGGCTTTCCTTTTCTTCTTTGGTACAAAAGACCAAACATGTCTCCCAAAAACTCAAAAAAAAAAAGACATCAGGCTTAATTCTAGTCCAAGCCTCCTCCGGAGTCAATTTTTCAAGTGCTTTATGTGGTGTGTGATTTTCAATGTAATTTTCACATTTAATTGATTCTACCTAGTATATAGGAGGTAAATTTTGATAATGCATTATGTAGTTAGCCATTTCCTTTAATGTTTGGTTCTTCCTTTATGCCATACCATTCTATTGTGGAGTATGAGGAACATAATGGTTGGTGAAAATTCCATGAGCTACAAAAAATTTAGAAAAATATTTTCTAAATTACTCCCCCATTATCAGTGTGAAGCTTCTTTATGCAACTAAAAAATTAATTCTCGCCCAAATCCTTGAAGACTTTGAAGTGTGAAAAAACTTCACTCTTGTACTTGAGAAAATAAACCCAAGTATGCCTCAAAAAACTATCTATAAATGTAAGTTCATACTTTCTCTATTGAATGAATGAGTAGGAAAAACCATCAAGTCACTATGCATAGGCTCAAGTGGTGAAGAATTTCTCTTAGACATACCCTTAGGAAATAGATCTTGGTTTTGTTTCCCTAATGCACAATCACTGAAAACTCCATCAAGTCAAGAAAATTTAGAAAGACAATCAACCATACCATGAGTGTTCAACTCATTCAACTATCTATAATTAAGATGTATAAATCTCTCATGCCAAAGTTTACTTTTAGAATTCGCATGAGAAACCAAGCATGTTCTCATAGAATAAGTCTCATGAAACCCCTCAAAGTGATATATCTAGGAATTATGATCAATAACACCTTGTGCAACAAATGAATAAGGATCCAACAAGGTTTTAATTTTATCCCCTTATGTGTGAAATTCATTATCTTTCCCTAACTAAAATGACAAATTTGATAAACAAAAAACAAATTTGTAGTGATGTCAGGAACATATAGTGTGTCATCCATGCGGCCACTAATAAGTTGTATGTCACATTTTCCATTAACATAAATAAAGGAAGAATATCCAACCTTAATTTTTTAAGTAAAACTCAAACTAAGAGATATCAAATACCCTTTAAAATAAGTCATGTGGTGAAAAGCACCATAATCTATAAGCCAACTATCTATAATAGGTGACTGATATCTCCCAACAACATTAAGAGCTTTTCCATGCTCATTGGAAGGAGGTGGAGTGGAGATAGATATCTTGTGTTTTCTAACTACATCCTCTAAGTCTTATATTCTCTTCTAACACCTAGTTTATACATGACCATTCCCCCCACAAAAGGAGCATGAAAGGCTAGACTACTTCTTAGATTTAGAAGACTCTTTGGGTTTAGAGTTATTGTCTTTGGGTTCAGTGGCACTTTGAGATGGAGGAGTGGTTTTGGGCTTACTTTTTGGTTGTCCCTTACCCTTAGGATTATATGCTACTAATTCCTTTTGAGAGGTGGAAGAATCAAAGTTATACAATAGTTTAAATTGAGATTACACAATAAGAAACACTCAATTGATTTGCATTAACAAATAATATAGTAACATACAAATAAATAGGGATTAGATCTCCTATAAATAAGAAGCCCTATTTTATCCCTATGCCTAAGTTAGTGAGTATCACAGTTGACTTGTGTAATTGTATAATAGCACACTAAAATATATTATTATTCCCTCCCCTAGTGTGAATATACATCTAAGATTTATACTAATAAATTGTAGCATGTAGTAACAAAACTTTCAAATGACCATGATAAAAATATAGACATTGGGAACTACATATGACACGAATAGGGGCCCATCAACCTGTTCATGTGAATACATGTTTTATGAATTGGGACCCATCAACCAAATTATACAAACAAATCAACCAACCAATCATTGTTCTTATCTAATACATGTTTTCTACTACAAGATGATCATTGGAACTCATCATAGTAGAGAGATACAATGATTTGTTTCTTTCATCCCACACATGTGAACATGGATGCTCTTATGTTCTTGTTGATGTAGTGGATTGCACCCTCTAAAGGAAGGTTCAAATCTATTCCTCCATGAGGCAAAATGGAGACATTCCTCTTGTTATGGGTTACAAATGTGAGGGATGAATCTCTAGATTAGGGGCTAGCTCCCCTTGATGCACCTTGAGGCCCTAGATTTCCTACTGCTAACAATGGGGGGGATGAAAAGAGAGAGAAATCCTAAAATTAGAACCTAAACTAATGTGGTGATTCACCAAAATGGTTGGTATACTCAGCTTTGACATATACTTTACACCAGAGAGAAATAAGCATACACTTCATTCAAATGAGAACCTTTCTTGCATCAATGTTTCAATGGGGGATCCTATGGAGATATAGGGAGGAAGAACTACTAGAGGTGTTGTAAGACACCATGGATAGCTTGTTCACATGTGCCTATACTCTGAGTTGGACACTTCTTGTTGACTTGCAAGAGAATAAGTCACAATACACTAGATATATTGTCATAAACATATGAAATCATGAAAAGGAAATGACTTAACATGAGATAAAACCATATACATATGCAAAAGTGCAAGCTCAAATGGAGGTAAAAATTCTTATTTTGATTCAAGGTAAATTCCTTCAAGGCTTTAGCATACAATGCTAAGATAGTTTTTCTCAAATGATAAGTTACAAATATATAGAGAAATTGGAAACAATCAGCTAACAAATCAAGGGATGGAAACCCATGATGAGTTAAACACCTCTGTAGAGACCACAAGCCCATGCTACTATTGTATTCTTCCAATTATGTATGGGAGAACCATGTTGTAGATGTCCAAGTCCTTGACTTTACTATCATGGGCCTGTAAAAGCATGGGATACTCTTAGCAACTAATAAATCCATCCCCAAGTTATGTTGACTGGACCATGCTCTCTTCAATACTGGGTGCAACTGGATGTGCATTAATGGTGAGACATGACAACATGGGTTGCTCTTCTCTATAGTTCAAAAAATAATCTATTTTATTGGTTTTTGAAAGATATATTTCACTAAATGTATTAATTCTCCTTGCTGAGTCATCTATGCCACTTGTCTTAGTCTGAGTGGTCATTGATTCTATCCTTTGTCTTTGTCAATAGTTGGACCTATTCCTTATTTTGTCTTTTCTACTTTGCTTTTTGACTTATCGAGCCTTTTTTCGTACTTTCCTTCAGAGAAAATGTTTGATGGAATTCCTTCAGACATTTTGTCTAAAGGAATTCTTTCTTTTGATTTGCTTTATTTCCCAAAGGGCACGTGCCCTTCAAGACTTTGTGATTTGTCTCCTTCTTCAGTTGGTTACCCTCTGCAAAGGTACTTACCCTTTGGAATTTTTTCAAACATCCTTCAAGCCATCAAAATGCACTTCAAAGGAAATTTGTTGCCTTTTGCGTACTACCATAGACCATTTTAGGTCCTTTGATCACTTCTACTTATAAAATTAGACAAGTAATGCACTTGCACAAACCCAATTTTCACTACATTAAGCAAAATGACAAAACACTTAGCCTTTTTCATTAGAAAGGTCTGGTAGAGAACATCTTTTGCACAAGGTACTAGAGGGATGATCTAGCCAAACATGGATTGGATGACCTTTGTAAAGAAAAGGAGGGGGTGATAAAATTTGGTTTGCAAGACCAAAAATTGGTCAACATAATTGGTGACTCATAGGGGAGGCATGCCCATTGTGCTTGGGAAGACTGGTAGCCAAAAAATCCATTAGGCATGGAGTCAGGATGCATCTTAGAGAAGTCAAAAATAACTTTGTAAGGACCTATGAACCAACAAATATTTTACCCCAAACAACAAGGAAAAACACACACAAAGGCTAAAAACACTACACACATGCATAATAACACTTAGGGAAAATGAGGAAAAATAAGGAAACTATGTACATGATAAAATAAACCTAGTAACAATGCTTAAGATATATCCCATTTACTGGGATATGTAGATATTCACCATCCAACTTGGAGAGTTAGAAAGCATTATGTTGCTTACATTGGGTGATGACATATGGGCCACTCCACAAAGCATCAAACTCCCTGTGCCTTCCAGGCTTGGATTGGTCCTCATCCCACTTCAAGTCAATGTCACCTGCTAAGAAGAACCTTGGCATATATTTTTTGTCAAAATGTTTCTTTATTTCCTGTTGGTGGCTGGTCATGGCATTCATGGCTTGGTCTCTCACTTCTTGAAGCTCCATTAACTCACAATACCTAACTTCTAGGCTGTCATTCTCCACCAATTGCAACTGATGGAAAAAACCAAGGTTGGTAACTCAAGTGAGAGAGGAAGTTTAGCTTCCCTTCCATACACAAGTGTGTATGGTGAATTCCTAATTGCCCTCTTTGGAGTGATCCTATCTACCCAAAGAGCTATCTTTAACTTGGCATGCCAAGTCCTTTGATTTTCCTCTATTGTCCTTTTTATGATCCTAATCAAATTCTTGTTTGTGGAATCAACCAACCCATTTCATTGTGGATAGTAGTTTAAAGAAGTGTTGAGATATATTCCATACTTCAATGCCTACTTACTTGTCTTCATTCCCAAGAACGCTAATGCATTGTCTGAAATGATTGTGGCTGGGACCCCAAATCTTGTCACTATGCCTTCATAGAAGTCTAGGACTACACTCTCATTGGCCTCTTTCAAATATACAACCTCTACCCACCTTGTGAAATAATCCATGGCAATCAAAACCCACTTATGGCTAGCACTAGAAGGAGGATTGATCAACCCTATGATGTCCAACCCCCATTGTATGAATGGTTGTTCTAGTTGTATAAGATGAAGAGGCATGATAGCCAGTCGTTGCTTCCCATCAAAGAAGACACATTTTTTATATTTACTCACCCAAGCATGAGTGTCTTTAAACACACTAGGCCAAAAGTAACCAGCCCTCATAATCCTTACAGCTATGGCCTTGGGAGCAAAGTGGCCACTAGTTGGGCCATCATGAAACTTGGACAGTACCTTGTCAACTTGGTCTGAATTAATGCATCTCAAGAGCACCCATAAAAATTCTTTCCTAAATAGCACTCCATAAATTAGGACATAAAGAAGAGATTGGAGTCTAAAATACCTCCTATTGGTGCTATTAAGACCTTGTGGACACTCACTAGTTTGAAGGAAATGAACCATGTCTTGTACCCAACTCTTCATGACTATAGGTACAACTACTATAGGTTCATCATGGAGTACCAAAATTTCCTCCTTTGGCTCTTTCAAGTCTGTAGTGAGGTGTTCACATAGCCCTCTTCCTCTTACCAACTTGGTGGTGTTGATCTCTATGTCATACTCCATTACTTTGGTTATCCAACCTGCCCTTTTCTCATTTAGGTCTCAGTTCAGCAAGAAGTCTTTTACACTAGGATGTGGCACCATGATGTAAATTTTAATGTTAGATAAGATATGTCTAAAATCATTTAGAATTTGTATGACTGTAAGCACCTACTTCTCAACATACATGTATCTAAATTCATAGCCTTCTAAACCTTGGCTGAAAAAGCAAGAGGTTGTTCTAAATTTTCACCATTTGCTTGAGTGGGAATAGCAGAGATTACCTCTTCATTACCAAAGGTGTATAGATTAAAGTCCTCAGAGAAGTTTGGACTAGTGAGGGCAAGAGCTTGGGTAATAGCTTTCTTGATGCCTTCAAAGCTTTCTCTTCTTCTTGATATCCACGTGAATGTCTCATCTTTCCTTAACTTGGAACTTAGTAGCTTGACAAGCTCAAAAAAGTTAGGAATGAATCTCCTAATGAAATTTATTTTACCAAATAAACTTTATAGGCCCTTCTTGTGCTTAGGCAAAGACAATGTTAAGATGGCATGCACCCTCTCTGGATCGATGGATAGGCCTTCCTTTGAAATGGCATGGCCCAAGAGCTTGAGTTTGTGGATGATAAACATGCATTTATTTAGGTTGAGAGAGATGCCAAACTCTTTACACCTTTCAAATATTTGCCTCAAGTGCTTCAAATGTTCACTTGCCTCCTTGGATAAAACTACCACATCATCAAGATAAACTATAACAATGTCATTGATCAAACCTTGGAAAGCCATATCCATAGCACATTAGAAGGTAGATCCAGCATTTGATAATCCAAATGGTATCTTCTTGTAGGCATATGTTTCCCACTTGGTGGTGAAGGTTGTCTTGTATTGGTCACATTCTTGTACTAGGATTTGATTGTACCTAGAGTAGCCATTTAGGAGAGAGAATATTTCACTACCTATCACCATCTAAAGAATTTGCTCCATAATTAAAATGGGATAGTGATCTCTCAGTGAGACTCTATTCAAGTCTCTAAAGTCCACACACAATCTAACCTCTCTATTCTTCTTCTTAATAGGGACCAAATTGGTTAGCCAAGAAGAGTGTTTGATAGAGAAAATGATCTTGGACTTGATTAGTTTGGTGAGTTCCTTCCTCATGAGAGGCTCTATCTTTGGATTGATTGGCCTTTTCTTTTGCTTGATGGGTTTGACACCTTCCTCCAGCTTAATATTGTGTTGGGCCAAGCTCATATCAAAGCCCTTCAAATCACCATACTCTCAAGTGAAGACATCAACAAACTCTTGACATAACATAATGAAATCATGATTTTCTTCATTGGTACACACCTTCCTAAGTGAAAGCAACTTATCCTTGTAGATATCTACCCTTTCATAATTTTAATTCTTGGTTGACATGCTTGCTTTGTCTCTCTTGAGTTGGTCACCTTCATTGAAAATGCTCTCAAGAGTTACCAAACCTTTGGGAAGCCTGTTGGTCTTTAATTGAACAATCTGCCCATCATACTATTACTGTATCTTGGACTAACTTTTGGAAGCAAACTCATCTTCTTTCTACAATAAAAGTGCTAATTGTTGGTCACTTTCAAACACTTTCTAATTGGTGACATTTTTTGGTATGGAGGGCCTCACAATCACCTTTAAATGATGCTAATTCTTACTTTATCTCATCCACTTTGGAATATCAAATTGAGAACCAAATACTACTAATCTATCTACATGATTGTTCTCCTCTCTTGGAATGGAATTGATGTTCAAAGTAGTGAAGTTCTCTACAAGGTCCCATACTCTATTCTTGTAAGACTTGAGTAAAGAATTCTTAGTCAAGCTTTGACCTCTCACTTGATTCACAATCAACTCATTGTCTCTAAACACCTACAATTCTTTAATTCCTCTCTTGCTTTCCCATTCTAGGACATGAACAAGGGCCTCATACTCAACTATGTTGTAGGTGCTAGAGAATTGAAACTTGAAAGTTGAGAAGTATTTATCCTTTGAAGGTGAAACTAGCATTGCCCCACCACCAGCTCCCAACTTGCTTCTAGATCCATCAAAGAATAATTGCCACAAACCACAGTCCTCTTGGTCTATTTTCATCAATTTTGTCATGAAAGCATCTTTCTCATACATCTAGTAGACTCCAAGACCAACTTATTCAATGAAATTGTAAGGATCATGCTCAAAGTTGTCATTTCCCCATTCATCTAGGATCAGGTCAACAACTCCTACAAGGGAAGATGATGGAAATTGGTCCACTTGGATCTCTTCTTCATCAATGATCACATAGTTCACATTCATCACTTTGGGTGAGTATGGCTCTAAGTGATCCTTGTGGATGGGCTCTGACTCAATATTTACTTTAGTTCCATACTTTGTCTTGAAAACCATGTAAGACCAATTGGCTGCCATGTATCCACCTATCTTGGATGTGAAATCCCTTGACAAGCAAAGAGTGAAGGAAGGAGGAACATCTACCAATACCACATCATAGAGAATTGATAGGGTTGGATAGGCATGGAGAGTTAGATTCAAGTATCTTTCCACTCCCAATTAACTAGTGATCCATCTAACTGTAGAAATCCTTTGGTCATTTGCTCATACTTGAGGCCTAGCTTATCAGCTATACATTTGGGGATAACTAAGGTGTTTGCTCCACTGTCAACGATGCAATTATGGACCAAGAAATCACCAATAATCAAGGAAAAATAGAAGGGAGGGACCTTATCATCTTTCTTTGCTTGACCTCCCATGGGAGGAGCCCCATTTACTATCAACACATTATCATTTCTTCCTGGGACAACTGGCTCACCCAGCCTGTACAATTCCTTTTAGAGTATATCCTTTTGTCCAAGTAGTTCTAAAGATTCCCATAATGAGATGTTCATGTGCGAATTCTTCATTTGGTCCACTATATTGATTGAAGGATTACCCCCTTTAGAGTTCTCCTTGGGAACATTCGTAACCTGTGGTGGAACCTGAGGATCTAAAACTACAACTGCTGGCCTATAATTATGAAAATTTTGATTTGCTTGTGGTGAAGGAGATTCTATAGGTGCTTAAGTGGCTACTTTAGCTTCATCAATGGCTCTCCTTTTATACCTAGTATTGGCTGCAACACCAACATTTTGATTACTTATGCTCCCCACATAGTTGACTATGTAGAACTCTCCTTCTAAGTGATTCATAAGAGTGAAATCAGATTAAGCCTACCTGATATCCATCCCAAGTTGTGTTGACATCTCAAAATTTGAGAATTGGGCTACCTAATCACCTTGTATGGTCATGATTTGATTTGGTAGCTCGCTGGCATAAGCAACCTATTCTTGGCCATGCTCCAAGGGTGGATAATTGGGCTGCTCCTACACCAAATTATTTTTAGTGGGGACAAGAGCCTTGGAAGATGAAGGGGAATTTGTATTATAGCTTTGATAAGGATTGACATGTGTAATTTGACCTTGCCCTTGATTATAATTTTAGAAGGGAGGCCTATTTTCTTGCCCAAACTACTGGTAGCCTTGATTTGGCCTATAATTCTGAGTTTGTTGTCTCTTAAGGGTAACTAACTCATTAGTAACACTCTGAAACATGATCTTAAATTTATTGATGTCATTTATAGGGGTAGCAACTAGATTCTCTTGATTAGGTAAAGGAGCTAGAGTGGTCACAATAGGTTGGAATTAGGGCTATAAATCAAGAAAGAGTGGCATATGAGGTCTAGGAACCATCTTCCCTACTTGAATAAGGCAATTTTCAGTAGCTATGGCTATCTCATAAGCAAGGGGTAGAGTGTTTCCACCCATGGACTGTATCATGACAATAATGTCACTATTCACGGCCTTCAAGTAGTAAAGGAAAACATAGCTTGGGGTTGGCCTCACAAGAATTAGGATTCTGTCCCAAGTCTTTAGTAACCTAGTGTTAAAATCTTGCATAAACTCATATGGGGTTCTCTTCATGGTGGTTAACTACTTAGCTAGAGATAAATGGTCAATTTTTTTCCCAAACCTATTGGTCAAGAGGGTCCCTAACTCATTCTATGAGCCAACTGAGTTTATAGGCAAGGTCCCATACCAGTCCAAAACTTTCCCTTTGAAGGACAAGGCTAGCAATCTAATGGATACATTTTCATCAGTGATATTATGGATATTGTAAAGGTTGGATATCTTTCTAATATGCTTGACAATAGTGATTGGGCCCTCTCCACTAAAGGGAGGAAAACTTTTGAGAGCTGTCCCTAGAATTGGGTCATATTGCTAAAGGTTCATGGGACTATGACCATTGAAGGCCACAAAAGGGAAAGCCCCAAGGGCTGCCATGGCTATGAAAGGATTCAACTGGGGTCTCCTTGAGGAGGTATATTTTATGGCTAGTTTAGGAAAATGGCTTGCTACATAAGGGTGGGTATTTGCAAACCTTATCCTTTTCATTCAGTTCCAAGGCAACTCAACAAATTCAAAAGGGACACCACTAAAAGAAGATCTTTTAGTGACCTTTGGCATGGGATGTCAGGATGATCATTAACCAAAGACTGAGTTCCTAAATGGAGTCACCAGGTGCTTCATATAGCTCCTTCTTTTAGATTTATTAACAATATCAAGACCAACACCAATCTTGAAACTTGTACGACATAGAAATTTGTCCCACTAGGCACATTAAAAACTATTGACGTAGTGGATTACACCTTATGAATGAAGGCTCATCTCTCTTCCTCCATGCGACACAATGGATACATTCCTCTTACTATGGGTTGTAAACATGAGGGATGAATCTATAGATTAGGGTCTAGCTCCCCTTGATGCACCTTGAGGCCCTAGATTTCCTACTGTTAACAATGAGGGGGATGAAAAGGGAGAGAAATATTGAAATTAGAACCTAAACTAATGTGGTGATGAACCAAAATGATTGGTCTACTCAGCTTTGACATACACTTTACGCTAGAGAGAAGCAAGCATACACTTCATTCAAATGAGAACCTTTCCTACATCAGTGTTTCAACGGGGGATCCTATGGAGATACAGGGAGGAAGAACTACTAGAGGTGTTCTAAGACACACTATAGACAACTTGTTCACATGTGCCTATACTCTAAGCTGGACATTTCTTGTTGACCCGCAAGAGAAGATCTCATAATACACTAGATATGTTGGCATAAACTTATGAAAGAATGAAAAGGAAATGACTTAACATAAGATAAAACCATAGACATATGAAAAGTGCAAGCTCAAATGGAGGTAAAAATGCTTCTTTTGATTCAAGTTAAATTCCTTTATGGCTTCACCATACAATTTTGAGATACTTTTTCTCAAATGAGAAGTTACAAATATATAGAGAACTTGGAAATAGATAGCTGACAAATCAAGGGATGTAAACCCATGCTGAGTTAAAACACTTCTATAAATACCACAAGCCCATGTTGCTACCATACTCTTCCAATTGTGTATGGGAGAGCCATGTTTTAATGTCCAAGTCACTGCCCTTGTTCTCTTGGGCCTACAAAATCATGTGATACTCCTTTTAGAAATTGACAAAGCCATCCCCAAATTATGTTGACTGGACCATGCTCTCTTCAATGGTGGGTGCAACTAGTTGTGTATTAATGGTGAAGCATGATAACATGGGCTTCTCTCCACTATATCTCAAAAATCAATCTATTTTATTAGTTTTTGGTAGATATATTTCACCAAATGTATCAATTCTCTTTGTTGAGTCATCCATGCCACTTGTCTTGGTCTGAGTGGTCATTGCTTCTATCCTTTGTCTTTGTTAGTAGCTAGAACTGCTCCTTGTTTTGTCTTTTCTATTTTTATTTTTGACTTATCAAACCTTTTGCGATGCTTTCCTTTGGACAAAATGTCCAAAGGAATTCTTTCTTTTGATTTGATTCTTTTCCCGAAGGGCATGTGCCCTTCAGGACTTTGTGATTTGTCTCCTTCTTCAACTGGTTTCCCTTCACAAGGGTTTAATCCAAAATTTCTCTTTGAGCTTTCTGAAATGGTCTTCACCTTTCTCAAGGTTCCCTCCACAAGGCTAATTACCCTTTGAACTTTTTTCAAACATCCTTAAAGCTGTCAAAATGCCCTTCAAAGGAAATCTATTGCCTTTTGTGTATTGCCATAGACCATTTAGGTCCTTCACTCACTTCTACTTATAAAAGTAGACAAGTAAGGCACCTGTACAAACCCAATTTGTAATAGACTAAGAAAAATGACAAAACACTTGGCTTTTTTCATTAGAAAGGTATGGCAGAGAACATCTTTTGCACAAGGTAGCAGAGGGATGATCTAGCCAAACATGGATTGGATGATCTTTGTAAAGAAAAGGAGGAGGTGCTGAATTTTGGTTTGTAGGACCAAAAATTTGTCAACAGTTCTTATTCGAGCACACAAACACACTTAGTATACATAATCTTCATCACTATGTTGAAAATAATCTTCACCACTAGTGTAGGAAAGATATTCATCCTAATTAATCTCTTCAAAAATTAAGGATTTTTGTTCTAGTTTATCATCTATAAGAATTTGTGCTCATTTATTATAGTACATAACAAGATATCATAGCTACCTACAGTAATAAAAAATAAGCTTTCTTTTTGAAGATTTCTTTAACCATTTTTTACCAGAAAAAAATGAGCTAGCCTTAATTCTTGCTATTGCTGCACTTTCCTCTTCTATGCCTTCAGCACTTGTTCTCTTTTATTAAGCTAGGAGAGCTGAAATCATGTCTTCTAAGGTTTGAGAAGGCATTTGTCCAAGAGTGAAAATAACATTGTTGTATTTAAGATAAACTATTTAACATGATTTATTTAGCATCTTCATATTTTACTATAGCTTTGACTTCTACTAGTTCTCTAATAAGAGACCTTAGATTATTTATATGACTTGACATGGAATCTCCATCACCCATCTTGAATCTAAATAATTAGAGTTTTAGTGAGAACTTTGCATTCATTTATTTTGCTCAAAATAATTTATTTAGATTATCCTATATTTCTATGGATGGTGTTTCCAAGTCTACATAGTGTAGCTCATAACCTAAGAGAGTAAGACCAATAATGGCCTTTGCTTTGTCATCCTTAGTTTGTCATTTCAATAGCTTATTTTTATATGTAGGTGGTTTTTATTTTCCACTTACAATTCCCCATAAGTTTTTGTTCATCAATTGCATCTGTATTTTTACCTTATAAGTGTGAAAATTGAGACCAAAATACTTTTCCATTGAAATTTACATACTTTAAAATGAACAAAATGAAGACACATGACATCAATTTCAACTAAAAATGTGTCCTTTATAAAATGATATTTTAACGAATTTGACTCTTACAACATAAACTATTAAATTTTGACAATACTTAGTAGATTATGCCAACGTAAATTCTTATAAGAGCATTATGACTCAATGACATCACCTCAACATAGTACTTAAAAAAATTATAATAGACAAACCATTGTTTTATGGACATAATACAAAAAATACTACAAAAGGAAACAAATAAATAAATATATTTAGATAAGAATGAGCACCATTGAATCTCGATTAGAATGTTGATGGTGAATGTGACATGGATGTCGAAGCATATAATTGGTGCTTTAATAATATTTAAATGGACTTGAACCAACCACCTAAAGAAGTATGCATAAATAGTTGGATGGGGAGATTGACGTTGAGTCTGCAAATATCAACTTACAAAATTATATATGATGTAGAATGTTTAGAAGACAATAAACATAGATGATGCCACTATCTGATCAATGTATTTCATTATGATATGTCAAAATTATAATGGACTTGGTATGACATTTTTGATACCTAGCAATGGCAAGTGAACAAACATGGACTGCCAATTTCCATAAACACATGAACTGAAATCAACTATTTATCTAAAAGTGAAGCTGAGGTAACAATGCATGATGGGTATAATTTGATGTAAGTATTGAAGAATGTTTTATAACTATTAACAATAATGAATGATGAATAATATTATGGATCTGGTCCTCTCTCACATTAAATAATAAAGAACTATCCCTTCCTGAAAGCTCAAGATCTTCCTTACTCAAACATCATTTCTCTTATCTTGACTTTTGGCCTCTAGTTGTATAGTAAATGAATTAGATGGTACAACTATGCTTCTAGCCGTATGGCCATGCAAAAATATTACTACTACATTGTGAAAACTAGACTAATCTACAACTATGCTTCAATTATGAAAACTAGGCCACTAATTATTGCTCTGATACCAAATGAATAGTTTGAACCAGGGTTACATAATAGAAAACACTCAATTGATTTGCATTACCAAACAATAGAGTAACATACAAATAAATAAGATTGAATCTCCTATAAATAAGGAGTGTTATTCTATCCATATGCCTAAGTTAGTGAGTCTCACAACTAACTCACATAACTGCATAACAACACACTAAAATATATTATCATTAGATTCTTTCCCAGTAAGTCTTTCACAAAAAAAGTTCTAAATTAGTTATTTTGAATGTGGCACCCAAGGCATCCATGCTAGAGAAAAAGGTATAAGCAAAGATTTGAAATGGACCTCTCAACTTGGATAGAATTAGGTAAAAACATTATTCATCTTTCTTATCTCTTCCACTCCCCTAAAATTGTGTCAACAAATGATTTAACTTAGTAAGATAGTTTACAATGGATGTAAAATCTTTAGAATTGAGAGAAGTGATATCTACTTCGAGATATATGGCTCTCATGTGATCCACCTTACCAAATAAACCCTTCAATTTCACCCAAATTTTGAAAGGAGAGTCACATCCTTCCAAATGAAATAAAAGACTATCACTTACATAAGTTCTTATCAAACCCATACACTCATCAAATTTGCATTGGCACTGAAATTTCTCATATTCTGCAATGAAAAAAATGCATAAAATTTGAAATCTTGGAGAGAGAAAAAATGGCCTTGGGATTTAATCCCCCACTAGTAGGAATCACAATTTAAGTCCCCCATTGTGACCAAAGCATGTGACCAAGGGGCTAATACCTTTGATCACCATAGGAAAGAAATCATGAACAAACCATAGAGAAAGAAAGATGATCCGAGAGAAAGAAAGATGGCTCGAGGATGATCTACAATAAAAAACTAGTGGTGTGGTTAAAGCGCTATAATATAGTCTTACAAGTTCTTTGATCTTTAGAAATAAACAAAACAAAAAAACATAATGCTTTCAAGGGAAAAAACTAGTAAAAGGTTTTCACGACTGTAAGGAAACAACCCAATAAAGGTTTTCACAACCACATCCACCCTTATCTAAACATGCCTCCACTATAAAAATATGAAATTATGGATATAAAAATTATAATAAACTCACAAATTGATGGATGCAATACCTATCGCTCTGATACCATGCAATAAATGAAAAACAAAGTTTCCAAGCCACAAAGATCTTTGGTGTCAACAACAAAACATCACATCAAAGAATTTAAATAACAACATAGACTTACAAATTGATATGCAAAACAAAAATAATAATATTATATATTATATCTCTATAAAGCATCATGCAAGTACAATGAAAGTGCATTGCATATATAAGCAAAGAAGATCCATAATAACCATAAGATTAAACTAAGAGATAACCTAGGGATATAAACCCACAATACCTAAATAGAAAACATTTAATATCCACACCTTAGTGGGTGGGAAAAACAAATAATGTTTAATTACATAAAGCACCTAGGGAACATGAAAAAATGTAAATAACCTACTCTAACATCTCCTTCTCACAAAGATGATATAATTTTTACTGGTGCAATATGTATGCAAGAGTATAGATAGAAGAGGGAATTTCCTTTGATAGCATTTAGACCACTTTGATAGATTTCAACAACCATATTTTATACTTCATTAGAGAGGAATATCACCCATTTCCATCTAATTAAAACTACAACTCATCATAACACCAAAGCTTCTCGTCTAGATAAATCAAATTTTAGATATTTTAACATTATTTTTTGCATTGAATGCAGGATTTGTTTTCAAACTCTCCCACTTAATTCTACAATGAAATTGGTATACATTTTTGTGGTGGTGGTTCGTTCTGTTGTTGTGACATATATACATTTGTTTTTTGGTGTATATTATACGTTTCTTTTTTAATGTATGTATGTTTTTTTTTTTTTTTCAGTTTTGAAGGAAAATCATATGGAATATGCTGATAATGATCCTAAAGAAGATGAAATTGAGAAGAAAGATGCCATACAGATTCTTGAACTATTTCAATTAAGACATTAATTCATGTCTAAAAAAAATGACTTTTCTTCAATATTATGGCCCATCATTTATATTGACATTTTTTTTCAGATACCATAATTAATGTGGTTGTCTATGTTTTTAGTTACATATTATAAACAAAGTATTTTATTTAGCGTATATCCAAATTTGACCAACCCTCAGGTTTTATTGTAACTACAATTAATTTTCTTTCAATTTCATAATTTTTAATACAAATATTAGAGTGGTCATCACATTTTACTCCTTTACTTTTTCATCATTTCCCATTCCATTAGTGTGTGTTGTGAAAAAACTAGTGCCAACTGTAATTGACTATTTTTAAATAAATTTTGAAGTCCACAAAATGAAAATAAATATATTTTAAATGGGGAAACTTTTAATGGACTATATTTTTTCAAACTTGTCAACAAGCTTAACTTTGGATTTTATTCGAATGTAAGTTTGAAAAGCAAGTTATGAGGAAAAAAATGTACAAGTAGAGTTCAAATATTTGGGCGACCCATGGTACAATGTATCTCTGAAAATGATTTTTTAATCTTCATGGTTGAAGGTACACTACATCAAATTTATATAAGAAAAGGAAGATACATTGGCACTAGAAGATTTCAATGTTGGTTACATTCCTAATTCCTATTTGTAATATGTTTAATTAGTGTAGTGGTTAACACTAAAACTATTGAAATAAGAAAGAGCACTCACATGACCTCCCATAATGAATATAAATTTAAATGTCATCAAGTTTTTAAAGTAAGAAATACATGGTTTAACAAACATAAATACAATAATTGCACATTTATGACATAGTTGTTGTTGTAGTGTGCATCACTTAGGGAAAACATTTACACAACATGTGTCACTTCAAAAAATATAAAAAAAATAAAATAAAAATTCCTTGCTATATTTAGTATTAACATCAGAAATAATCACCAACACAAACTTGCATCAAAGATTGCAAAAAAATGAAAATTCGATAAAAGAATGTCACAAATTCGTAAAAATATATTAGTGTGTATGTTTGTCAATTATCAATTCATATTAGGATTTTATTAGCATGTATTTGCTTTGCTTTGCCCCTTGTTTTCTTCCCCTTATTATGGAATTATCTCTCATCCCCTTATTTTTTTTGTTGGTTTTGGTGTTTTTCTAAGAGCATATCATTAAAATTTTGGTATGCTAGGACCGTACCACTACATTCCCAGTCTATTGATAACGTAATATGTTCTTAACTTCTTTGGTTGTGAGTCATTTTAACCCTTCTTTTGGGTCTCCCATTCCTTATGTTCCTATTTTTTAGACTTTTGTGCCCATTGTGTGTCAATTCGTATGCCAATAGGGCCTAAACTTGAAATTGAGAAGTCTATAAATACAAAGGTGCATTAGTGCATATAAGACAATATATATAAAAGTGAAAGTTTGATAGTGGTAAGTGAATTGAAATAAAAATTATAACATTTGTTGAAAGAGAATAAATTGAGTTTTTTAGAGAAAAGTTTGATTCAATATTAAAGTCTTCATATTGCATTATGCCACTTGTTTGTGCTAGTGAAAAGTCATATAAGGATTAGGGCTTGCATCGAGGAAATGCTTATTGAAGTGTATTGAGTGTTGTTTTACAAACTTGTTCTAGAATATAGGATTGATACTAATGGAGGGATAACATAGGCCCATCAAATAATCCCCCTTTTTGAAGGTTTTACAAGGTGTTGAGCTAATTAGAATTTCAAGAAAGGAGATCAATTTTCTAGAGATCTATGTGAAACTATAGAAAAGTGAGTAAGGTTTTTGGAGCTCAAGAGCATGGGATCAAGGTTGGAAAGTTTGTTTCATAGAATATTATAGTTAATAGGAACATATTTTATGGTTTTGGCACTATCAACACATGATTGGACATTCTCGGTCAAAATTTAAAAGTTTTTGTTTGCCACAATTTTTTTGGGTTTGGTCCACTTTTGTTGTTTAGAATTATTTCCAATTATTTTTATTTTTTGACTTTCTACAAGTTTATGACAATTCAATATTCTTATGTAAAAACCCTCTTTGCACAATTTAATCATTCTAAAATATTCCTTGTTGCAACTAGGATTGATTTTGATGATTTTATTAGGGTAAATTAGGTAGCTCTGAATTGCACATTGTTTATGGGTAGATATATTGCATGTTGATATAAAACCACTATAAAAAACAAAAGTAGCTGAAAAAATCCAAAAAGTCATGTTTCATTTGGAGACGCTTTACCATGAGTAAACTTTCCATTCCTAGGAACCTTCTCTCACCATATCCTAATTTTAGGGTGATATTGAAGAAAATATCAAGTACTTGTTTCCAAATTCAATTTCTACAATTGATCTTCTACAACATTCTACATAAGAGATGTTATTCCTATCTCTCTCTATTCCATTTTTTATTATTCCAGTTATTAATAATACATTGTTATTATATTTTACATGTTTTATAGATAATTAAATGTAATATGCTTATTGGAACAAAATAAGTAAAGAAAAAAATTAATGTTTCTTAGATATTGACTAAAATTTAACCTCCTCAATTATAAATAAAATCAAAACACCTTCAATTTCACAAGTACTGCACATTTAACTAAATAAATAAATTAAAGAATTTGACCCCCGTTAATGAGTTAAGAGTTTACAAGTCCACATGACTAAGAATAGATAATTTTACTTAGATTCCCATCCACCATGATTCTTCAAACTAAACTTTGATGGAGTAGCTAGAGGGAATCCAGGGCCTTCTGGGACAATGTGTGTTATCAAGTATTTCATGGGCTTCTTGATCTAGACAACATTATAAAAATTGATTGATGGTACAAACAATGACGCAGAAGCACCAACATTGTTATTAGGCTTAAAATTGATGTGTCAGTGTGGCATTGAAAGGATCATCATTGAAAATGATTCAATGATGATGATTTATGCTATCAAAAAAAATCTCAGATGTGGAAAATTAAAAACATCTTGGGAAGGGCATGGCACTTGTTGGGTCCTCTGTGAGATTGGTTTGCCTTTCATTGCTTTCAAGAGGAAAATATAACCGCATATTTCCATACAAACCTAGGGATTGATCAAAGTGAGGACTTGGTTATTAGCAACATAAGGGAAAGATGGTTGGGATCAAAAGCTTGTTTGGGGGTGTGGACATGATGTGGGATCCAACCCCCCATCTACCCTCTCCCACCTTCAAACTATTTAAAACTTCAAATTTTCTTTTCATTGACATTATCCATTTTCCTCTTCACACAAGTGAAGGGACATTGTTCTGATTTGGTGATTATTTTGTAAGGTTGGAAATTTATGCTTGGGGGTGGTTGAGTCTTGTCACATGCTCAAAGCGTGGCCAACCATCCGTTGGATTCACCTCAACATGTCACTTATTTCTCCATTGATGCTTCATTTCTCTTCTCATTCTACTATTGGCACTTTGAGCTCGAAGGTGTCATATGTTGTTTTACGTTTTTATTTTGTGTTTTCTTTCTCTGTGATGGGGTGTGTAGGAAAATTGGAGGTAGTGGAGCCATTATTTTTCCTATACTTAGAAAAGAGGGAAATGGAGTTTTGAATTATTGTGTTAGAGAGTAGGTTAAAGAATGTTTTTTTGGCATCGAGGGTGATAATCAGAGTAATCTGGGATATTATTGGGATAAATTATGCTCAAATGGAAATTCGTAGTTGAGTGAATTTTGAGCTAGCTTTAGTTTTTGTTAGAAATTTGCTCAAGATTTTGCATGACAAGGAGGCTACAAGGTTTGTTGTGGAGAAGTTTGTCAAAGCCAAGTTCAGGGAGGTCTAGCCAAGGTGCTCAAAGTTATAGATATAGATCGTCCATGACTTCTCCCACTCACAAAAATTAAGAATCTCAGTTTAATATCCCTCAAAACATTATGGGAATTGGAATGTCATTTCTTTGAAATGGTGGATTATTTAGAGAAAATGGAGAATTTTTGTCATGGGGGAAATTTTATTGACAAAGATAACCATCCAACATTGGACATTCACAAGACCAAGGCACCAATAACATCTTTCAACATGTTGATAAAGTGGAACAAGGCAGAACAAGCGAAGAAGACAATGAAGTTTTTTTGCAGGTTGGCGGGGGTGCAACAAGAAGATGGTATGGCAAGCAACCTAGTTGGTGGTTTCTTTGGTGGCAAAAATAGAGTGGGCCCTACTGGGGTCAACTTAACATCAATGTCCAATGAGTATGTTGATTGTATGCATGGCATTAAGTGTGGACTAATGCATGGTAGGAAGCATGGTTATAGGTTTGATAACCCTAAGCTACTATAGATTTGATATTAGTTGGTGTATTATTGTCACTTGTTAAAGGTGGTTGTTAGGTATTACTATGTAGATATAGATATCTATATTAAAAAAATTATGCTATACTTGTTAGACTATCTAATTGCCCTATTTAACCTTTAGAATAAGTTACAAAAATATTTTCAAAACTTATTCTTTTTAAAACAATTAATAATGATTTTTTAATATAAAAGCAAAAATCCCAACCTTTATTTATCTAATAATAATAATAATAATAATAATAATAATAATAATAATAATAATAATAATAATAATAATTTATTCTTACCAAATAATTTATTTATACATTTAAATAAAAGAAAATTATCTATAAACACCTCTTAATAATCAAGGAAAAAACAATATAACTCCCAATACCAAAAACCAAAATCTACAAAGAGTTTCCCTCAAGAGTTATCACTACATTTTCCTTATTTTAAGCTTAAAAATATCACCCTACCATTCTTCATATGACCGTCCTCCCTGTCTGCCGCAAAACAAACACGCTAATAACTTCTAAATTATAAATTCGAATACAAATGGCCTTGCGAAATACATATAAGGCGATGTATTACAATTCAGCAATAACCGTGTAACACAAATGGCCTTAACCTTGCAACGATATCAATTCAACAACCACCATGTAGCACAAAATGGAAGATGCTCTATTTTTATTCATAAAATGATAAAACTATGACATTATGCCTTTGTAGATGTACAAAAATATCTTGAAATGAGCTAAAAACCAAAGCACAAAGACTAAAATGTGCCTTGGACAACCCTCCAGGCCTGGAGATGCCAAACTACATCAACACAAATGCAATACAATCACTGAGCAAGCAAAAATACACCAATTTCTTGTTCAAGCATTTCGTCAAACATTTAGTCCCAAGTCTGGGCATTACAATATCCTCAACTATCAAGAGTTACGTTTGGAACTGAATTTCTGCTCGATCAGAATGAAAAACCCAAATGTAAACTACTCACTGCTTCACCTGGAACTTCAGCAATCTACATAACCTTCACGGTGCCAAATTAACACTGGAAATTGAAAAAATGTCTATACATCTCAGAGTAAGGACAAATCTTTGGTTTCATGGTTCGTACATGATCTTCATAGCATTACAAACGAGATGGTATCCTTTGTTTTGTGTGGTACTTAATCAACTCCTCCAACTTGCATGACCGGCCTCGAAATGGCTTTGGAAAAGGGGACTTTTTGTTCATATCTTTGTTTTTCAGCTTTAAAAATTGTGGCTAAAGGATCAGATGGAGTCCCAGGGATCCTCCTCATCCTTCCTAGCTACCCCTTACCTTATTTCAACTCCCTTTTTTCCCTGGAGTCCCAGCACTCCATAAATATGGATGTTTTGGAGCAAAATGGCGCTCTATGCCACCCTTTCACGTTTTTATTTTTTTCTGGTGCGTTTTCCACCTTTTATGGAATCTCTCACCACCTATAATAAGTATTTCCCCTTTTCCGTTGGCCCTTATCTTGTCTCTCCAACTCCCCACTTCTCAAAAAATTTCTCAGTAGAGGATAAAAACTGGTTGGCATTGATGTCCCATTTTTGTTTTCTATTCCTCCCGGTCTCTGGCTAGGTTTTCAGTAATTAATGGCTTTCTTGGATCCAAACAAAGGTGTTTCTTGCCATTCACAACCTCCAAATAGCTCCCATAATTTTCTCTTCATCATAATGCCCTCAGGTTTGGCCCTCAATATCTCTTGAACATAAAAAAAAACTTGAAAATGTGATGATGGATTCTTACACGATTTAAAAGACCCGGATGGAATCCAAAGTCAGAATTTGTCTAGCACAACTTAGAATTTTCACTTGACTAGGCCTATGCAGTCATTTTGGAGATATTTTTCAATAAATCTGCATAGTTAGTTGATGTTCTTGAGATGTATCTATTGATTCACTAATGGTATGAGAAATCCACTAGGTATCTACCCTTCTTTCAGGTCCAGGTGACTTATATCCTTCAGACCATTACTCCCTGACCAGTCATGCAATTACTAAGAGAAACAAGGGCGAATTCCTTCTTCATGGTGAGTGGAGTTACAACGAGGTGATCGACTGCTGTGCATATGTGTCCACAGTTGAATGGGTGCAAGGAGTCCTCAAGAATCCTCTTAGCCTCCATAAATCTGCATTTAAGCTCCCATTTCCTCCTTTTTGCCTTTGCTTGTGCATATTCAGTGATATACCCAAGGGAATCAACAACACAAGCACGAATAATCAAAATACTAAACTAATCATAAAAAAAAAATGTGATAATATATACTACCTATCACTAAGCCTATCACTTATAAATTCATTAGCAATAGCTTCTAAGTTTAAATTTTGACTGTCCATCTTCAACGGTTATCTTAGCTAGGCTGTTGATCATCTCCAATAGCTGCCTGGCAATGCGTCTGCCTCGTTTAGCAGCCCAACCAAGAGCAGGATTCCATTTACTGGTATGTTTTTCATGTGTCAATTGACTGCAATTAATTTGTTCTATTGCTTCATTTTTTAAAGTTTTTGTTTGATCATGTTGAATCCATTTAGGGCTTGCCTTCATGGTTTGTGTTTTCTTCTTTCTTCTTTTAATGTTGTTGGGTGGTTTAAATATCAAACATAACCTAACATTGATAGTCTAGAATGGTAGGCAAGAAAAACAATGGATCTAACTCATACATGCTTTATAATGCCATTTAAATCATTTTAGTATTCAAATTAGCAGCCCAACTAGTGAAACTCCATTTACTGGTATGGTTTTTATGTGTCAATTGACTGCAATTCATTTGTTTTGTTTATGGTGGTTTAAATATCAATCCTGCCATAAGCAATGGATGGATCTACTCTAGTACAAACATCCTCAGTTATACAGCAGTAGCAGAAAAGTAGCTTCGTGGGAGGAAGTTTCACAAGAGCTAAGATCTACAATTACCTTATTTCAGCTTCTTTTTCCTTCTTGGACCGGTTCCTTCTTTTTTATTAAGAAGGAACAATGCAAGGGATGATAAATTGACTTGTGATGAATCGTGACTAATAGGGTACAGGGTTTCAAGATTAAGGACCATTCCATAGAATCTAGAATGAGTCATTCATTATACAAAGATCACTTGAACTCTATCATCATAAGTGGAGTGATATGAATTTGAACCCAACATTCCTTGTTGGACACATTCTCCTGCTTTGGGAGTTCCACACCAATAGACACATTCATTCTTAATTTGACAAGTGGTGGCTTGCTTCAGGGTTTTTGGGGGACATGTTATTTTTATTATGTGTAGTTGTCATTTGAACCATGGATTTTGGCATTCAACATGTGTGGAGTGACACATTGCATAAGATCAAATCCCTATGCCAAATTGTTAGGTCAGATCCCTTGTTTCCATACCATGTATTTTCACAGTCTATTTTATTGATAGTATTTTTACAACAGAGAATTTATTCTTTAGAGTTGTAATTCAAAGAAAGCAATAGTGAATCACATTTTGTATATGGGGTGCACTGTTTGAAATTTAAAAGCACACTTGTTACTTTTGACCCCCTTCTTGACTTGTTGGACTGAGGAACATGTTGGTTTATATGTGTTTGATTATAAAAGAATAGAAGAAAAAATAGTTTTTTTTTTTTTTTTAAAAAAAAATTGATGTACATATTAAGGTATTCTTATTTCTCCAATGAAACTTGTGGTGGGAGTAAAGAGACCAACTTTGCTCATGAATTCTTCAATAGACAAGCATCAGGGAGGATGAAGCATAACTATTTTAACTTAGTGTTATTTTGATGAAATTTACAAAGGGTTGGTTGTTTTTGTTTTGTAGAGGAAAACCTTAAATATCAGTTGTATTATCAGAACACATTTTCAAATTTCAATGTATGGCATGTGTATTTGCGAGATTGGAATTTAGGTCAAAGTATTTATCAAGAGTAACTTTGACTGTAACCTTAAAGCTTTGGATTTGCCTACTCAAAAAATTAATTATGTGAATCTAAGCTAGTAGACAGTAAGAAAAAATGCTAATGGCATAGAAGATGAATTTACTATTTTTTTTCCAAATTATGCCTTTAAAAAATAATTCTTAGTCATGTTTTCAACAAGTTTTACACTTGAGGAAAGGAAACCCCTGCCCAATAGTGCGACTTTATGATTGATCAAGTATATACATGAGAAAACACTTGAGGAAAGGAAACCCCTGCCCAATAGTGCGACTTTATGATTGATCAAGTATATACATGAGAGAGCTCTTAAATTTTGAATGATGCATCATGAAGTATAAACTTAGCAACCATGGTATTCAAGAAAAATTTACTCATCCCATATTTTAAGCCACATTCAATTAATGCAGCATACCATAGGACAAGAACAATTCAATTACTGCTACCATAAGTTTTAGACTAAACAAGTTTTGTAGATCTTTATTTTGTGATCAAGTTTGTGACCTTTGCAAAAACAAACTATTTTCATGCTCCCCTTCATCTATAGGATAGTGTTATTGTGACAAATACCCTTATATTTATTCATGAAAATATAGAAGCAATTCACAAGATACAATTTGTTTGGATTATGCTCCAATGTGCCAATATGTACCCAATTTTGGATATACAAAAAAATGTAGTTTTTTAAGCAAATGAAATGTTTAAGTGTCAATCCAATCCATGACTTTGTGAGCTTCCCCCCAATATGTGCCAAAATTGGATCTTTGGAACATGGTATGTAGATCCATCAATCAAGAGAAGATTTTTGTTAGAGGTTATTGTTGTGACTGCCCTACTAGACACATGCATATGCAAGGCACATAAATTGGTTTACAAAGTGCCTCAAGGAATTTTGGTGCCACTAAAAATAATTGGAGCTGGAATGGACAGATGGTATAATCTATAGGGCATATTAAGACCCACTTTAGCTAGCCTTGGATATGATCCAACATACCTGGTTTATGACATCTGTTAATGGTTTCCATGTGTGGAATTTTGATGTTGATGCAATTGATATATGGAAGTCAAATGTGTATCTTTTACTTGGTCATTATCTAAGTATTTACCTGTGTTTCGCAAGGATGTGTCCCTTATATTTTGGTGATGTCTCGAATGTTGTAGATGTTTGGGGACTTGTAGGGGGTGTCCCCCAGAAAATTAGTTTAAAAACAATTTCACATGCTTTTAATATAAAACAAAACCTCCTGCCTTAACAAAAAGTTTTTATATTTACAAAAACATTGAACCCTAATGACAAAACTTCCCTAAAAGAAAAATGTTTAAACTCCTAAAATTCATTGAATTAGTTAAAATATTTTAATATTATTTTTTACATATTATTTTAATTGTTGTCCCCCATTGTCTCCAAAATATGGAAAATTATGCTTGTTTTGGAAACCCTGATCCTCGTCCCCATCACTTTGTCCCCAAGATGTAGGTAACTATGGTATTTACCTTTGTTACTAGTTATTTTCTACTGAGAGTGCCACAATTTTTCATTTGTCACCCCCTAAACCTGCATGGTTGCATACAAATAAGAAAATCATGAAACTTACACATTCATAATCAATTCCCTAATGCTTTTTTAGTTCAATGAATTTGAGGGCATCCTTATTATAACCATGCATTTCATATCCTGCAATCATTGCATTCTATGAAGCCATATCTGATTTGGAAAATCAAAATCTATAACAATGACTTATGTATGCTCCACTTAGCTCCCCAAAAGGGCGTTCTAATATATTTGATAGCAGTTGTTAGTCTTCTCATCAAAGAACAATTTTTTTTAAAGAAACCAAGTTATAACTGGAATATAAGTTTCTTCACTTGATTTTTCGGAAGGAAAATAAGAGCAAATTATTTATTCTTTAAATACCAAAAAAGGGGGAAAATATTCATAAGTAGTTTATTCAAAAGTACATAAATACACTATGACTGAAAGGGGCACAAAGAATTTTATACTATAAAATTTTAGAATGCTTAGTAAGATTGAATATTAGTTAAGAAATATACCAAGATGATAGAAAAGGGACCCCAAATTTGTTAGTCCACATAATTTAGGCTTAACTATACAGTCTATTGGAAGTATTATAAAATATTTGATTTTAGCAAGATACAGTTTTATGATCTCTTATAGGCAGAGTAAACAGTCATATAAGATTGTTCCCTAATTTCTAATCCAAGAATGAGTCGATAGCCAAAATTTAACAGGGTTGTAAACCTAATGATGCCATTTTATAAGTATAAAGTAGTCAAAACCTAGATTCTAAACAACTCACTACATGCATGATTGAAGGAATAAGACCTATTCAAGTTTGGACATTGATGTATACCCACAAGTTGAAACAATTTGGGCTTGGGCAACCCTAGTAGAGAGAAAAATCAAGCTAATAGATTGACTTGTAATGATTTTTAGGGTCTAGGGTTTTATGAATAAGGGAAATTATGCAAAGTGTAGAATGGGCCATGTTCCTTAAACACAATCACTTGATTTTTGTAACCATAAGTGGCGTGATATGAATTTGAGCCCAATATTTATTGCTGGATATATCCCCCCTACTCTAGGAGTTTCCTCACAATAGACACATTGATTCTTAACTTAACAAATGGAGGCTTGATTTAGGTTTTTTGGAGGTTAGGGGTTACCTTGTTAATTTTATTTTGGGTAGTTTGTAATTTAAATACATGTATTTCAGTATTCAACATGAGTGGAGTGGCACACTGCGTAAAGTCAAATCCCACCACCTAGTTCTTAGGTCAAATCCCTCTTTTTAGTGCCATTCATTTTCATCATCTATTTTGTTGATGTTTTTTTACACTTGATATTTTAGTCTTTGTACAGTTTTTAGCAATACCAAGATAGGAGTGGATGTTTTTGGTCAAAATTGAAAAATTCTTAGTTTGCCACTTTTTTTATAGGTTTTGTTCACTATGTTATCCAGACTTGTTTCTCATTGATTTAATCATTTGATTTTCTATAGATTGGTGACAATTTAGTGTTTTTTTAAGAATTTTTTCTTTGCACATTTCAATTCTTCTAAAATATTCCTTATCGCAATTAGGTCTTATTTTTATTGTTAAATTAGGGTAGATATGGTTAGTTTTGAATTGGACGTTGCTTATGGGTAGAGATGCATTGCATGTTGATGTAAAACCAATTTCCCATTAAAAAAAGGGAAATGAAGAGCAAAAGTTGGTGAAAAAACCTAAAAAGTCATATTTTAGTTACAAACACTACCATAAGCAAACTTTTCATTCTTGTGAACCTTCTCCCATCAAATCCAAATTTTAGAGTGACATTTCCAATAATATCCAACACATGTTTCCAAGATCAATTTTTTGCAATTGATCTTTTTCAATGTTGTACACAAGATGTTATTCATATCCTTCTATATTCATTGTATTGTTATTCCAATTATTAATTATATACACTATGGCTATATTTTACATGTTTTATAGATGTTGTAGACACCTAATTTTGGTACAAGGCTTGTTATTGCAATGTTTTTAGTATCGTCTTGTGCCGATGGTTCAAAGGTTCAGTTTAGGTACTTAATGACACTTTCCCCACATGTTCTCTCTATTATTTTTTGTGTGGCACTCTCTTATTCATTTTTCTTCCATTTTTTCTCTCTTATATGTTTTCTAGCTTTGGGGATCCCATTCTCTCTCTTTCTCTCTTTTATATCTTCTCCTCTTATTTGTTTCCTATTGGTTTTTCACTTTGGAGAAAAATGATGGTCTCACTGAGTTTGCCTTGTGTGGATTGGATAGGCCGGCTGATTCTATATTTTATGTTTTTAAAGCCCTTGGCTCCCTCTCTTTTCTTTTATTTATGTGGGTCTATTATTTTATCTTCTTTGTCATTCCATGTGTCATCTTGCATGTCAATAATCCCCAATTCAAATTTGGGAAGGCTATATATACAAGACTCCTAGAGGCATTATAATAATAAGTTTCCTCAAAGTTTCCAAAATATCATTCGTTCTATTTGAAATAAAAAATCAGTCTAGGCACAATCTAAAGGATTTATTTATGCTCATAAGGACTACATTCTAACTTTATTGCATCTTGTACCAAAAGAGGGATAGGCAGATGTGGATGTAGTTACACCTCTGCCTAGGGAGAGGAGGTTGAAGCTCTCACTTGAATTATCCATTCAAACTGCACAAGAACTATATGGGATTTAGTTTTACTGTGAGTGATACATAGTTTTAACTCCCTTGTGGTTTCCAGATCCAACTAATTTTATTTCTCTTTTGCAAGTGTTTTGTGGAAAATTAGGTCAAGGAGGAAAAGAAGACCAAATCAAATCATTTTGCTCACAAATTTTGGAAAGCACAAGCACAAGATTTATGGATTTTAAAGATGAACCTTGTTTTTTGGCCTTTGAATTCTTCTTTGTGCAATAATTTTCACTAAGTATAAAGTACAAACTATGTGAGTAAAAATTAAAAACTTTATCTCAACATTTATGATTAAAAACAACATTTTTTTCTGCATATTATTATTACGTATTGATTTCTAATTTTTCCTCACAAAGTTGTGAATTTTGGCAAGTAATTACAAAAAATTACTCACCAGAATGCGCAATCATCCATAAGATACTTGGCTTGAGAATTTTTGGACCACTACTTATTTTGCAAGCGAGTGTTGAGTACTCATGAGCAATTTCAAGTTTCACTAAGTTTGAAAACTATGGACCCAACTATACATTGTACCATGCTCCTCTATATCATGTATAATGGACCTCAATCCATAGACCAAGGCACATCCATTGCTATCTATGGCAATAAACATGATAATAAAGATGCACAAATACTTTTATAGATTCAACATTGTGCTAGTCATAATATTAATCAAGACCAAACCATCTCCTACTCTCTTTTGGCCCTCAGGGCTACCTCTATAATAATTTCTAGCACAATGTCTCTCAAGATGAGTCAACTATGCCAATCAAACCTCTCGACCATTGATCAATATGCATAAAATATGCTAAGACTACTCTAGAGTCTAGCATAACAATCCTCTCCCCTGTCAAGAGAAAAAATATACAAAAATTGTAGTTTCATTGCTTGACCAGGGCCATGAGTAGTGGAAAATCCATAAGAACTATAATAAGATGACTTGCATGGCCTAACCCAACAACATCAACATGAGCTTGTTCATGTGGACTAAGACTAAACTCTGCAATATAACCCTTTGCTCTACGCAAATGCCACTCTCAAATATGTATAAAAAGTTGCAACCACAAATAAACATATGTATACATTAATATCTTGATGAAGAAAATGTGAAATATAAACATGTTAAGTGAAATGACAAACAACAAAAAAAAAGTCAAAATCAATATGATTGTATTTGGTACCTGAAGAGTCAAAATCAATGGGTCATGAGTTGAAATCAGGAGGTCATAGGTTAAAATTGGTGGACACCAAGGCATTTTTGGTGGTATAAAGGAAAAAACATAGGTCAATTGGCAGAATCAGTCAAAACCTAAACTAAGCCAAAACATCCAAAAAAAATTTAAAAAAAACTTTCAATTTTTTTTTCAAAAATTGATGAAAATGCTAAGAATAGGTTCACACCTCCTCAACATCTTGCATGGTAACGACCTAGTCTCGCAAATGATACAATCGATAGGGGATAGCCTCTCATCTTACTGCCATAACTATGAAGTTAGAGGTTAAAATCATTGAAATCAAAAGCTCACAAGTGAAAATGATTTCCAATATTGGAAAATCAATAGGTTTTTATACCATGCATACATTTATGATATCTAATGTATGACACCTTCTATGAGTCAAATTTGATGATGCTTAACCTATTTTTAGCTACCAAGAGCCCTACAAAGATTATTTTGCACAATTATTCACATTTTTGAGATATCACAACTAGTTTTTCTAGTTTTGAGGCATTTATTGCACTTTTTAGGGCTTTTATTTCTTCTTGCTCACACTTTTGTGACTCTATATGATGCTCACAAATCAATTTTTAGTGACTATGACTATTAACACAACTTACTATGAATAATAACACTCGATATTGTCATATTTACTTTTTTGGTGGGGCACATGAATTGCCTTACAACATGTCAATGAGCATTTATTGCATGGACTAGCTTACCTTTGCTATATCTCATTACAAGGCCTATATCGCCCACGTGGGCATGATACCCACACATTACTCATGTGATTTCCATTATCTCTATCATAAATGTGGTAGGATACCTTATTATCCTCCATTCTATAGAGATTTCTCATTTGACATTTTGGGCATCATACCTATCACACTCACATTGAGTACATATGGCATGCACATTATGGCACACTTGTTTCTTCCTATCACATTGCTACGACGAGTCTCCTTACTTACCCCTCATCTACCTCATCATAATAGGAAGATGCACACACCTATTGATATTTGCATGACACTTCTATATGACATTGGCAATCCCTAGAGTGATTATTTTCGATATAGAACTAATATTACCTATAGTTATATTGACATTGATGTTACACATCCTATGTGATACGACACTAATACGACACTGATTTATATCACTTAGTGTGGGACATAGTAATTATCTTTTACTAGATTCTTTAGAGTCATTCTATCTTATTATTGAGCATACATCATGATATTTTGTGATAGTTACATATATATTTTTTTAGCAAATTTTCCAAGATAATAACAGCATTGGCTAAATAATTGTGTTAACATATGATGCATTTGAATCTTGATTTTGAGATGAGTGATTTATAGAAACAAATTTACCAATCCCTCAAATCAAAATAAGGGCATACATATCTAGATATTTTTGACAAAAATGGATCGGATTTGAGAAATTCAGCAAAAGTGATTAAGCAAGGTTGGAGCAAGATTATCTACTTTCTTGATCATGAAGTAGAGTGGGTTGTCAAAACTCCTAGAGAAGTGTTGCCTATGTCTAGCACTTGTCATAAAAGTTCTAAAATAGAATAGTCAGAATAGTGTTTTCTTTTTCAAGTTACAACAACATTTGGTTCGTGTACAATAGATGTATTCATTCCTATGCTCATTTTCAATTTTTCAATTTCTATAGTTTCATTGATTTGATACGACATTGATTAATTATGTGTATATGGCCATTTCATATAGGTATACTAAAGTTTGTGAAATGACAAGGTGTGCATCTCCTTTCCTACATAAGTGGAGGTATGAGCTTCATTTATATATCATTTTTACGTTGATGCATGCATTCATTCAATCATTTTCACCAAAGTAAGGGCATTATGTATACATCTATTTTTGGTACAAGGCTTGTTATTGCTATGTTTTCAGTGTCATTTTGTGAATATGGAATCATTAGTTCAATTAAGGTAATTATTGGTGCTTTTCCTATGTGTTATCTCTCTCTGCTTCTTTGTTGTGGCCTTGTCTTATTCATTTCTTTTGTTTGATCTCTCTTCTATGCTTTTTAGCTCTAGGGATCCCCTTCTCTCTCTTTCTCCTCTTTCCTTATTCATCTTGTGTTGTTTTTATCTTCCATGCAAAATCTATGGTCTCATCAAAGCTGCCTTGAGTAGATTTGGTGGGCATGCCAATTCTCTTTTATTTTACTTATGTGGGCTTATTTTTTTGGATTCTTTCCTAATTCTTGCATTGGATTATATGCAAATAGGTCCCTAATTCAAATTTGAGAATGCTATATATGAAATGCTCCTGGAGACATTCTAATAACAAGTCTACTCCAGGTTTGCAAGAAGTTTCTGTTGACCCTGTGGATTGCACCCTTGACAGGAGGATGATGTCCTTGTCTTCCACGCGGCAAAATAGAAACTCCTCTCTTTCCTGTGGGTCTGGCGAAACGGAGGTGAGAGTCTCTAGATAAGGGCTAGTTCCCTTTCATACATCTTTGATTTATTCTAGTATATTTTCTAATATATATATATATATATATAATGGGGGGGTTGAAAAGAGAGAAAGATACTGAAACAGAACCTAAACTAAGAGGGTGATGCACCAAAAAAGTTGATCTACTTAGCTTGAGCCTACACTTTCCACCAAGAACAAGCTGCCATACACTTCATTTGATAAGAGAAACTCTTCTACATCAGTGAGTTAGGGGTCCTCTGGAGATACAGGGAGGAAGAACTACCAGAGGTGTTCTAAGACACACTATGGCAGCCTGTTCACATACGCCTATACTTTGCTGTAGACACTTCTGGCTGACCTACAAAAGAAGAACTTCGCAATACACTAGACATGCTAGAATCATTCTGTGAAAGCATAAAATAAAATTTCTTAACAAAAAACAAAGCCATATATATATGCAAAAGTGCAAGCTCAAATGGAGGTAAAAATGCTATGTCTTGATTCAAGGTAAAATTCAGTAGAGCTCTGCCTTACAAGCCAAGGGATATCTTTCTCAAATGAGAAATTACAATATATATAGAGAGAGAGGAAGTAAAAGTGCCCCTTTGGAAAAGACTTTGGCATCTTTTTACAATTTGGCCCATGTGCGTTGAGAACATTGGGAAGAGGAAGCTGCCAAAAAAGGATGCTATGTCGGCTACCTATTTTGGCCTTGGCATTCAAACATTAATGTGAAAGCATGGGCTGCACCTCTTTTCTGCAAACAAGACCACTCCTTCAAGACATTCACGCAGTTTGTCTGCTTATCAATGCAAAGTGGAGAAAAATAGGTCACACCATTCATTGTTTGCACTCCTTGATGACCACTTGGTGGAGACTGTTCCAACTGCAGGAATAACTTGCCTCCCCTTTGCCACCAAGGCTATTTTGTCCATATTCATTTTGTCTCTTCTTGGCTTTGTCTTTTCCTAGAATTTGAGCTCTCGGGGATATCTTATCATCCTTTGCTGGCTCCTTGGGCTCTTTCTTCAGCAGGTTGTTGAGTTCATTCTTAACTTTTGTCTTTTCCCAGCTTTGTCTTTTCTTGGTTTTGTCTTTTCTTCTCTTGACTCTTTCCGGCAATCTGAGCCCTCGGGGCTATCTTCTATCAATCTTTGGCTCTTTGGGCTCCCTTCTGGGTGGTCTCTTCCTTTTGGCCTTGAAGCCTTTGAATTCTTTCAGGTTGGTGCTCAAGCATTTAAAGATAGATGGCTATTTCATTGGCCTAAATTTGACGTCTTCAAGGACGTCATCCCCTTTGGTAATTTCTTCGGATTTCTTTCCTTCAGCCTTTTTCCCTTTGTCTGGGCCTTTGTCTTTTAACTCTCCCAAAGGGAAGGCATCCCTTTGGGGCTTGGAGAAAGGTCCCCTTCATTTTTGGCTGAGAGTCCCCCGTAAGGGTCCCTACTCTTCAGGGTCCTTCGGGCTCCTTTTGGTAGTCACATCCTTCGAACAAAATGTCTGAAGGAATTCCTTTGGACATTTTATCTGAAGGATATGTTTCCTTCATGTTTTTTCCACTTACCTTTTTTCCGTTGGGCTTTTCCCCAGGTGAATTCCTTCAAGTTTCTCACTTCAGACTTTCTATTTTTAGCTTTCTATCGGGCGAATTTATTCAGACAAAAGGTCTAAAGGAAGGGTCCCTACCCTTCGGGGTTCTTCGGGCTCCTTTTGGTAGTCACATCCTTCGAATAAAAGGTCTGAAGGAATTCCTTTGGATATTTTGTCCAAAGGATATGTTTCCTTCATGTTTTTTCCGCTTACCTTTTTTTCGTCGGGCTTTTCCCCAGGTGAATTCCTTTGAGTTTCTCCCTTTGGACTTTCTATCTTTAGATTTCTGTCAAGCTAATTTATTCGGACAAAAGGTCCGAAGGAATTCCTTCAGACTTTTGTCTGAAGATTTTGCCTTGTCTTTTATTGCTGCAGGATTTTCTTCTGAAAGATTTCTTTGGGCAAAATGTCCGAAGGAATTCCTTCAAACAAAATGTCTGAAGGAATTCCTTCAGACATTTTGTCCGAAGAAATTTAGCCTTAACCTTTTCTTTAATCTTTATCTTGTCCTTTTTTCGAAGGAAAATTCTTCCCTTTTGCCTTGTCTTTGATTCCTCTGCAAGGGTTCCATGCCCTCTGCAAGGGCACCTATCCTTCAGGCTTTGGAAGACCCCCTTTGAACCTTCCAACTTGAACCAATTGCTTGAACCAACCAATTGAACCAACCATGGTTCGAAGTTCAAGTTCAAAGTTTTAGGGAAAGATCCTGTCGTTGAACCTCGACATCGAACCATTGAACTGGTTCATCCTTTTGCCAAAAGGCTTGTGCAAACCAAATTCACAACTGATGACTCAGAACAACATGGGAAGGAGACCAATTTTGGCCTGCACGACCAAAATGGTCAATAGTTTCCAAAAGATTATACTTTATGTTTGCAAGGGAAAATAAGTCTAGGCACATTATAAAGGATTTATTTCTACTCATAAGGACTACATTCTAGTTTTATTGTGTGGGGTTTGATTCTAACATGTCGGTTACCTAGTTGCAACTCCCTTGTGATTTCCATACCCAACTACTTCTTTTTCTCCCCTTTAAGTGTTTTGTGGAGAAATAGATCAAGCAGGAAAAAAAGATCAAATTAGATAATTCTATCTGCAAAATTTGGAAGGTGAAAGTGCAAGACTATACGAAATCTATAGATAAACCTACACAAAAAAATTTAGAATCCAGAAAGGTGCACAATACACATTTGGCAATAAAAAACATAGTCATTGGTCATAGGAGGTCAATGATGATTATACCAAGGATAAAATTATTGGTAAATATTGTGGTGTTGATTATGTTGTTGTTGATCCAGACTTTCAGATTTCACACACATCCAACTAGAAGCCTGGATGGTGTACACATTTATATTCAGAATCACTAGATTCTACCAAGGTGTGATTATTACTTCATTTTTGTTCTTTATTTTACATAGTTTAGCCTGTTTTCACTTTGTCATTGCTTTGCTAGTTTTTGTTGATGGCCGTAAGGTAGATTAAAGACTGTCATATTGCTTATCTTCCTTGTGGAAATGTTTCAGTTTATTGTGAATAGGTTATATCTCTAATCAATTATTAATAAAAACATATGCCTAATTAAATGTAATATATTTATCTACCATGTAATAAGTAAAATAAAAAATTCACATTTCTCCAATAAATATGAAATTCAATCTTCTCAATTATAATTAAAATCAGAACACTTCAAATTTTCACTAAATGATTGAATAGAAAATGAATTTATATTACAAAATAGTTTGAAATCTAGTGAAACTATACAAAGAATTATCCATGAACAACTGTTAGTGATCAATAATAACTACTTTCCAATACTATGACTTATACCAAAATCTACAAAATGAACTTTAATGGCTGAATCAACGATCCTCATCGATCTAGGCAAGCTCAATCATTTATCCCAACACCTCATCTCTATTTCCCTCCTTTCCTAACATTTTCCTTATTTTAAACTTAAAAATATCAACCACTAAATTCTTCATATGACTATCCTCTCCTCTCTACCACATAAAAAACATGCTAATAGATTCTATATTTAAATTCTGACCATCCATCTTCAATAGTTATCTTAGTTGGTCTGTTGATTATCTCCACTAGTGGCCTAGTAATCAATATAGATGTACCAAGAGTAGGACAACATTTATTGGTATGCTTTTCATGTGTCAGTTAACTAGAATTTTCTAGTTTGTGATAATTTATTCTGTTACTTCATTTTTTTCATCTTTGCTTATGGAGTCGATTTAAGGCTTTCCTCCATAGTTGTATTTTTTTTCTATTACTCAATTTTTTAGTTTCTGCTTGTTTATTTTATCAATCATGCCATAACCTAACATAACATAGCATGGGAAGTTGCAGAAGACATGGTGGGTATATTCTATAATTTTTTTCATAAGAAATAATAATACCTAGATAGATTGATCTATATGATAGTTATGCATGGAGTAGTTGAATAGCGATATTTTTTTATTACAAAACAATGCTAAGATCTATAATTACCTTATTTTAGCTTCATTTTACCTCTTAAATTCATTCATTCTTCTTTTTTAAGAAGGAACAATGTAGGGAATGATAACTTGGCTTGTGATGAATCATGACTATTAAGTTGTAGGGTTTCAAGAATAAGGACCATTCCACATAGTCTAGAATGAGCCATTTTTAAAATAGGATCCCCTAACCTCTGTAACCAAATTTTCCCTATAGGATACATCCCTTCCTCTGCGAGTTTCCAACCAATAGACACATTCATACTTGACAAGTGGTGGCTTGCTTCAGTTTTTTTGAGGCCTTATTTTTATTTTTTGAAGCTTGATGGATTTCGGTATTCAACATGAGTGGAATGACATGCTACAAATGTCAGATTGCTACTTTTGATCATTAGGTCAGATCCCTCTTTGCCATGCCATACATTTTCACAATCTATTTTATTGATGCATTTCTTACACCATTGATTTTAGTCTGTGTAGCTGCAATTCAGGGCAAGCAATTGTGAATCATAGTTTATATGTGAGGTGTAGTACTGGAATGTCTCCAAATGAGATGATTTAACCAAGGAGTTTCCCTAAAATCCACAATTTTTGAATTTAGAAAAATCAACAAACCTTGGCCACTGTAATTACATCTCCAAACTAAAAATTAACTCCAATTCACTTTGAAATAAATGAAAAATAAATACCTTGTGAATTTGGACACCAATGGCTCTTGTCACAAATAAGAAAGAGCTTGAAATGAATGTTTTAATCCTTCAAACCCTAGCGCCACACTAGCTGAATTGATGTCTTTGTTTCTCACTATAATCCCTGATCAAACTTTCACAAATTATAGACAAAATCATACAAAAATTACAGCAGTCATATTTTTGATGAATCATCCATGAATCTCTTTGTAAATCTCCTCTCAACAAACATTGTTTCCTACGAACAGCTAAAAACTTCAAAAATTCATAACTCCCTCAATACTTGGAATTATGATGCAAATAAGAGCTCAAAATGATCATAAAAACAATGACTATTAAATAAAAACAATTTCAAAATTTTCCTTCCATGGGAAGGTCATCGAAACTTGCTCCAAATTTTTGAAAACCCTAGTTTTCAAAATTTACCTCTTCAAACATCAAACCCTCAATTCCAAACAAGTCGTCACACTTGAAAAAATTAATAAAAATAATAATCAGATTTATTAAACATAAAATGGACCTCAAATAGTTCACCAAACCTTCACAACAACCTCTCAAAGCAAATCGCCCCACTCTAGGAAAAGTAAGAAAACTTCCTTTGGCAAAGGTGGCATCAAAAGACAACTTTTGTAAAGTAATCAATTTCAAATTTACGAACACCTATTGGGCATGCATCCCAATAGTTTTTTCAAACATTAAGAAATAATTATCAAATTCAACATATCTTTAATTGTGATCTTCACCTTGTATTTGTACCTTCCAAAGACTAGAGAACCACCTTGGAGAGGTAAAATACTTCATAACCCTCTCTTGCCAACTTTTAAGATATCTTTTCCTTTTTTTTGCTTTAGCTCTTAGACCTACATTCATTTTAATTTCACTTTAGGGCTTTTTGAATTAATTAAATAACTTGCTTTAATAAAATAGTAATTAAAATTACTTTTTGGCAAATTAAATAATTATTTTATATTAAGTCTTTACTTAAATAATTCATTAAATTGCTCTAATAATTAAAGTGATAAAAATCACTTTTCAAATAATTTATTAATTATAAAGCTCTTTAAAATAATCATTAAAACTACTTTAATTTTCCAAATGGTTAAAACCATTTTCTAGTAATTTGAATAATTATCTAAGCTAGTTCTATTTTAATAATTAATTAAATTATCTTATATTTATATTTTTGAATGATTTAAATCACTATTCAATCAATTTTATTAATTATTAAAATTATATGAAAAGGAAACATCACAATTTTTTTAAATTTAAAAGTAGGTCTACCAGTCTTCAATATATACTTGTTACTTTTAACCCTCTTATTGACCTATTAGACTCATAAACATGGTGGTTTAGATGCGATTGATTATTATAGAATAGAAGAAAAATTAGTATTTGCATTATTTATTTATTGATGTAGATATTCTGGTACTCTTATTTCTCCACCAGAAACTGTGGTGGAAGCAAAGAGACTAATTTTGCTCATGAATTCTTCAATAGACAAACATTAGGTGGGATGAAGCATAATGGCTTAAGTTTTATATGTTATTTTGATAGTATATACTAAGGACCAAGGGTTGGTTGATTTTGTGTTTGCATAAGAAAACTTTAAATATCAGTTGTGTTGTCAGATCGTGGGTTCAAATCTCACCATATGGCAAGTGTATTCACAAGCTTGGAATTCAGGTCAGAGTATTGCTCAAAAGTAACTTTGGTTCTAATGAGTTGTGTTTGGAATTCAGGTCAGAGTATTGCTCGAGAGTAACTTTGGTTCTAATGAGTTGTGTGAATTTATGTTTTATAAAATAGTATCCAAGGTATAGAGGTTGGCATTGAGTGGTTTGTGGACTGAGAAGAGAGACATGCTAGAGGAGAGGTGCCTGTAGATGGGCTTCCTAATGTTAGGAATTTTTAGTGGCACATCGGCATCACTTCATACCACACCGATAGCCAGTAGATAGATTGCCTCCTTGCCAGATCACATCTCTCATCTCATGTTGTTAGCATGCCATTGAAATTTGGGGGTGCCTAGTAGTTGACAACAGAACCTTTGAGCTATCCAATGGTTTGATGTCATTAATCGATCAAATTACACCAGATCTCTTACATATTGATCCCACAACAGACTCCCTGAAATTAAATTTTGCTCTTGAGGAAAGAAAAACCTTGCCCAACGGATTGTATCTGCATTACCTTTACAATCTCATGGTTTATGACTAGGTAGTGCGACTCCATGATTGATCAAGTATATACATGACAAACCACTTACAAAATTAATGATGCATCATGGATTATAATCCTATGAACCACGCTCTTCAAGGAAGATTGTCTAATCCCATATTTTAAGCAACGTTTTATTACTGCAACACAACACACAGACAAGAACAATTTAATCACGGCTACCATATTGTATTTCCTAAGACTACATGAGTTCTGTAGATCTTTATTTTTTAAGCCGCATTCAATTACGGCAGCACAACACGGACAATAACAATTCAATTACTGCTACCATATTGTATTTCTTATTTAAGTTTTAGACTACATGAGTTTTGTAGATCTTTATTTTTTGACAGGATTTATGACTGTTGCACAAACAAACTGTTTTGATGCTCCCCTTCCTCTACAACACAATGTTATTGTAACAAAAATAAGTAAATAAGCTATATAGAAAATATGGAAACAATTCATAAGACACAAATTGTTTGGATAAAATGCTCGAATGTGCTAGTATGCAATCAATTCTGGTTGTACACAAAACTGGAAAATTTCAGTTATCAATCCATTCCAGATAACTTTGTGAACTTCCTCCTAGTACGTGTTAAAATTGGAGCTTTGGAACAGGTATGGAGATTCATCAAGCAAGAGAAGATTTTATGTTAGATGTTATTATTGTGACTGCCTTCATAGACAATATATGCATATGCAAGGCCCATAAATTGTTTGAAAGAGTGCCTCAAGGAATAGCGGTGCCACTGACAGCAATTGGTGCTGGAATGGTCAATTGATATAATCTACAGAGCAGATTGGGACCCACTTTAGCCGTCCTTAGATCTCATCTAACACACCTGGTTTTATGTCATCCGTTAGTGGTTCTAATGAGTGGAATTTTGACGTTGATGCAGCTGAGATATGGTAGTAAAATAAGTATCCTTTAGTCGATTATGATGGAAGTATTTACCTTTGTTACTAGTCGATTTCTGCTGAGAACTCCAAATTTTTTTAGTTGTACTTGTCATCCACTAAACCTGCATGGTTGCATACAAATAAAAAATTATGAAACTTACATGGTCATGATCAATTCCCAAGTGCTTTAGTAGTTCGATGAAACTGAGACTGGAAACTCAAAATCTATAACAGTGACTTATTCAACAGTGAACCCAGTCCCAAAAGAGGGGAGTTCTAATATGTGTTAGCAGTAGTTAGTATTCTCGTCAAACACGATCTTTTTTTAAAGAAACCAAGTTTTAACTGGAATATTAGTGTCTTCACTTGATTTGTTGAAAGGAAAAGAAGAGCCGATTATTTATTCCTTACATACTAAAAGCGGGGAAAGACAAGTGTTCATAACTGGTTTATTCGATTCAAAAGTGCAGAAAAACACCAATATGACCAAAAACGGGCACAAGGAATACTCTAGATGCAATTAGGTCTTATTTTTATTGTTAAATTAGGGTAGATATGGTTAGTTTTGAATTGGACGTTGCTTATGGGTAGAGATGCATTGCATGTTGATGTAAAACCAATTTCCCATTAAAAAAAGGGAAATGAAAAGCAAAAGTTGGTGAAAAAACTTAAAAAGTCATATTTTAGTTACAAACACTACCATAAGCAAGCTGTTCATTCTTGTGAACCTTCTCCCATCAAATCCAAATTTTAGAGTGACATTTCCAATAATATCCATCACATGTTTCCAAGATCAATTTTTTGCAATTGATCTTTTTCAATGTTGTACACAAGATGTTATTCATATCCTTCTATATTCATTGTATTGTTATTCCAATTATTAATTATATACACTATGGCTATATTTTACATGTTTTATAGATGTTGTAGACACCTAATTTTGGTACAAGGCTTGTTATTGCAATGTTTTAAGTATCGTCTTGTGCCGATGGTTCAAAGGTTCAGTTTAGGTACTTATTGACACTTTCCCCACATGTTCTCTCTATTATTTTTTGTGTGGCACTCTCTTATTCATTTTTCTTCCATTTTTTCTCTCTTATATGTTTTCTAGCTTTGGGGATCCCGTTCTCTCTCTTTCTCTCTTTTATATCTTCTCCTCTTATTTGTCTCCTATTGGTTTTTCTCTTTGGAGAAAAATGATGGTCTCACTGAATCTGCCTTGTGTGGATTGGACAGGCCCGTTGATTCTATATTTTATGTTTTTAAAGCCCTTGGCTCCCTCTCTTTTATTTTATTTATGTGGGTCTATTATTTTATCTTCTTTCTCATTCCATGTGTCATCTTGCATGTCAATAATCCCTAATTCAAATTTGGGAAGGCTATATATACAAGACTCCTAGAGGCATTATAATAATAAGTTTCCTCAAAGTTTCCAAAAGATCATTCTTTCGATTTGAAATAAAAAATCAGTTTAGGCACAATCTAAAGGATTTATTTCTACTCATAAGGACTGCATTCTAACTTTATTGCATCTTGTACCAAAAGAGGGATAGGTGAATGTGGATGTAGTTACACCTCTGCCTAGGGAGAGGAGGTTGAAGCTCTCACTTGAATTATCCACTCAAACTGCACAAGAACTATATGGGATCTAATTTTACTGTGAGTGATACATAGTTTTAACTCCCTTGTGGTTTCCAGATCCAACTACTTTTATTTCTCTTTTGCAAGTGTTTTGTGGAAAATTAGGTCAAGGAGGAAAAGAAGACCAAATCAAACAATTTTACTCACAAATTTTGGAAAGCACAAGCACCAGATTTATGGAGTCTAAAGATGAACCTTCTTTTGTGGCCTTTGAATTCTTCTTCGTGCAATAATTTTCACTAAGTACAAAGTACAAACTATGTGAGTAAAAATTACAAACTTTATCTCAACATTTATGATTAAAAACAACATTTTTTTTTGCATATTATTATTATGCATTGATTTCTAATTTCCCCTAACAAAGTTGTGAATTTTGGCAAGTAATTACAAAAAATTACTCACCAAAATGCGCAATCATCCATAAGATACTTGGCTTGCGAATTTTTGGACCACTACTTATTTTGCAAGTGAGTGTTGAGTAATCGTGAGAAATTACAAGTTTCACAAAGTTTGAAAACTATGGACCCAACTATACATTATACCATGCTCCTCTATATCATGTATAATGGACCTCAATCCATAGACCAAGGCACATCCATTGCTATCTATGGCAATAAACATGATAATAAAGATGCAAAAATACTTCTATAGATGCAACATTGTGCTAGTCATAATATTAATCAAGACCAAGCCATCTCCTACTCTCTTTTGGCCCTCAGGGCTACCTCCATAATAATTTCTAGCACAATGTCTCTCAAGATGAGTCAACTATGCCAATCAAACCTCTCAACCATTTATCAATATGCATAAAATATGCTAAGACTACTCTAGAGTCTAGCATAACAATCCTCTCCCCTGTCAAGAGAAAAAATATAAAAAAATTGTAGTTTCATTTCTTGACCAGGGCCATGAGTAGTGGAAAATCCACAAGAACTATAATAAGATGACTTCCATGGCCTAACCCAACAACATCAACATGAGCCTGCTCATGTGGACTGAGACTAAACTCTACAATAGAACCCTTGGCTCTACACAAATGCCACTCTCAAATATGTATAAAAAGCTGCAACCACAAATAAACATATGTATACATTAATATCTTGATGAAGAAAATGTGAAATATAAACATGTTGAGTGAAATGACAAACAACAAAAAAAAAGTCAAAATCAATATGATTGTATTTGGTCCCTGAAGATTCAAAATCAATGGGTCATGAGTTGAAATCAGGTGGTCATAGGTTAAAATTGGTGGACACCAAGGCATTTTTGGTGGTATAAAGGAAAAAACATAGGTCAATTGGCAGAATCAGTCGGAACCTAAACTAAGCCAAAACATCCAAAAAAATTTAAAAAAAACTTTCAATTTTTTTTTCAAAAATTGATGAAAACGCTAAGAAAAGGTTCACACCTCCTCAACATCTTGCATGGTAGCGACCTAGTCTCGCAAATGATACAATCGATAGGGGATAGCCTCTCATCTCACTACCATAACTATGAAGTTAGAGGTTAAAATCGTTGAAATCAAAAGCTCACAAGTGAAAATGATTTCCAATATTGGAAAATCAATAGATTTTTATACCATGCATACATTTACGATATCTAATTTATGACACCTTCTATGAGTCAAATTTGACTACGCTTAACCTATTTTCAGCTACCAAGAGCCCTAAAAAGATTATTTTGCACAATTATTCACATTTTTGAGATATCACAACTAGTTTTTCTAGTTTCAAGGCATTTATTGCACTTTTTAGGGCTTTTATTTCTTCCTGCTCACACTTTTGTGACTCTATATGACGCTCACAAATCAATTTTTAGTTACTATGACTATTAACACAACTTGTTGTGAATAATAACACTCGATATTGTCATATTTACTTTTTTGGTGGGGCACATGAATTGCCTTGCAACATGTCAATGAGCATTTATTGCATGGACTAGCTTACCTTTGCTATATCTCATTACAAGGCCTATATCGCCCACGTGGGCATGATACCCACACATTACTCATGTGATTTCCATTATCTCTATCATAAATGTGGTAGGATACCTTATTATCCTCCATTCTATAGAGATTTCTCATTTGACATTTCGGGCATCATACCTATCACACTCACATTGAGTACATATGGCATGCACATTATGGCACACTTGTTTCTTCCTATCACATTGCTACGACGAGTCATCTTACTTACCCCTCACCTACCTCATCATAATAGGAAGATGCACACACCTATTGATATTTGCATGACACTTCTATATGACATTGGCAATCCCTAGAGTTATTATTTTTGATATGGAACTAATATTACCTATAGTTATATTGACATTGATGTTACACATCCTATGTGATACGACACTAATACGACACTGATTTATATCACTTAGTGTGGGACATAGTAATTATCTTTTACTAGATTCTTTAGAGTCATTCTATCTTATTATTGAGCATACATCATGATATTTTGCGATTGTTACATATATATTTTTTTAGCAAATTTTCCAAGATAATAACAACATTGGCTAAATAATTGTGTTAACATATGATGCATTTGAATCTTGATTTTGAGATGAGTGATTTATAGAAACAAATTTACCAATCCCTCAAATCAAAATAAGGGCATACATATCTAGATATTTTTGAGAAAAATGGATCAGATTTGAGAAATTGAGAAAAAGTGATTAAGCAAGGTTGGAGCAAGATTATCTACTTCCTTGATCAAGAAGTAGAGTGGGCTGTCAAAACTCCTAGAGAAGTGTTGCCTATGTCTAGCACTTGTCATAAAAGTTCTAAAATAGAATAGTCAGAATAGTGTTTTCTTTTTCAAGTTACAACAACATTTGGTTCGTGTACAATAGATGTATTCATTCCTATGCTCATTTTCAATTTTTCAATTTCTATAGTTTCATTGATTTGATACAACATTGATTAATTGTATGTATATGGCCATTTCTTATAGGTATACTAAATTTTGTGAAATGACAAGGTGTGCATCTCCTTTCCTACATAAGTGGAGGTATGAGCTTCATTTATATATCATTTTTACTTCAATGCATGCATTCATTCAATCGTTTGCACCAAAGTAAGGGCATTATGTATACATCTATTTTTGGTACAAGGCTTGTTATTGCTATTTTTTTAGTGTCATTTTGTGAATATGGAATCATTAGTTCAGTTAAGGTAATTATTGGTGCTTTTCCTATGTGTTATCTCTCTCTGCTTCTTTGTTGTGGCCTTGTCTTATTCATTTCTTTTGTTTGATCTCTCTTCTATGTTTTTTAGCTCTAGGGATCCCCTTCTCTCTCTTTCTCCTCTTTCCTTATTCATCTTGTGTTGTTTTTATCTTCCATGCAAAATCGATGGTCTCATCAAAGGTGCCCTGAGTAGATTTGGTGGGCATGCCAATTCTCTTTTCTTTTAATTATGTGGGCTTATTTTTTTGGCTTCTTTCCTAATTCTTGCATTGGATTATATGCCAATAGGTCCCTAATTCAAATTTGAGAATGCTATATATGATATGCTCCTGGAGACATTCTAATAAAAAGTTTACTCCAAGTTTGCAAGAAGTTTCTATTGACGCTGTGGATTGCACCCTTGATAGGAGGATGATGTCCCTGTCTTCCACGTGGCAAAATGGAAACTCCTCTCTTGCCTGTGGGTCTGGCAAAACTGAGGGGAGAGTCTCTAGATAAGGGCTAGCTCCCTTTGATGCATCTTTGATTTATTCTAGTATATTTTCTATTATATATATATATATATATATATATATATATATATATATATATATATATATAATGGGAGTTTTGAAAAGAGAGAAAGATACTGAAATAAAACCAAAACTAAGAGGGTGATGCACCAAAAAAGTTGATCTACTTAGCTTGAGCCTACACTTTCCACCAAGAACAAGCTGCCATACACTTCATTTGATATGAGAAACTCTTCTACATCAGTGAGCTAGGGGTCTTCTAGAGATACAGGGAGGAAGAACTACCAAAGGTGTTCTAAGACACAATATGGCAGCCTTTTCACATACGCCTATACTCTGCTGTAGACAATTATGGCTGACTTGCAAAAGAAGAACTTCGCAATACACTAGACATGTTGGAATCATTCTATGAAAGCATAAAAGAAAATGTCTTAACACAAAATAAAGCCATAGATATATGCAAAAGTGCAAGCTCAAATGGAGGTAAAAATGCTATGTCTTGATTCAAGGTAAAATTCAGTAGAGCTCTACCTTACAAGCCAAGGGATATCTTTCTCAAATGAAAAATTAAAATATATATAGAGAGAGAGGAAGTAAAGGCGCCCCTTTGGAAAAGACTTTGGCATCTTTTTACAAGTTGGCCCATGTGCATTGAGAGCATTGGGAAGAGGAAGCCGCCGAAAAAGGATGCTATGTCAGCTACCTATTTTGACCTTGGCATTCAAACATTAATATGAAAGCATGGGCCACACCTCTTTTCTGCAAATAATACCGCTCCTTCAAGACATTCACACAGTTTGTCTACTTATCAATGCAAAGTGGAGAAAAATAGGTCACACCATTCATTGTTTGCACTCCTTGATGACCACTTGGCAGAGACTGTTCCAATTGCAGGAATAACTTGCCTCCCCTTTGCAACCTGGGCTATTTTGTCCATATTCATTTTGTCTCTTCCTGGCTTTGTCTTTTCCTAGAATTTGAGCTCTCAGGGCTATCTTATCATCCTTTACTGGCTCCTTGGGCTGTTTCATTAGCAGGTTGTTGAGTTCATTCTTAACTTTTGTCTTTTCCCAGCTTTGTCTTTTCCTGGTTTTGTCTTTTCTTCTCTTGACTCTTTCTGGCAATCTGAGCCCTTGGGGCTATCTTCTATCAATCTTTGGCTCTTTGGGCTCCCTTCTCAGTGGTCTCTTCTTTTTGGCCTTGAGGCCTTTGAATTCTTTCAGGTTGGCGCTCAAGCATTTAAAGATCGATGGCTATTTCATTGGCCTGAATTTGACGTCTTCGGGGATGTCATCCCCTTTGGCAATTTCTTTAGCTTTCTTTCCTTCGCCCTTTTTTCCTTTGTCTAGGCCTTTGTCTTTTAACTCTCCCAAAGGGAAGGTGTCCCTTCGGGGCTTGGAGAAAGGTCCCCTTAATTTTTGGTCGAGAGTCCCCCGTAGGGTCCCTGCCCTTCTGGGTCCTTCGAGCTCCTTTTGGTAGTCACTTCCTTCGGACAAAATGTTTGAAGGAATTCCTTTGGACATTTTGTTTGAAGGATATGTTTCCTTCATGTTTTTTCCACTTACCTTTTTTTCGTCAGGCTTTTCCCTGGGTGAATTCCTTCAAGTTTCTCCCTTCAGACTTTCTGTCTTCGGCTTTCTGTCTGGCGAATTTAATCAGACAAAAGGTCTAAAGGAAGGGTCCCTGCCCTTCAGGGTCCTTCAGGCTCCTTTTGGTAGTCACATCATTCGAAAAAAATGTCTGAAGGAATTCCTTCGGATATTTTGTCCAAAGGATATGTTTCCTTCATGTTTTTTCCGCTTACCTTTTTTTCGTCGAGCTTTTCCCCGATTGAATTCCTTCGAGTTTCTCCCTTCGGACTTTCTATCTTTAGATTTCTATTGGGCAAATTTATTCGGACAAAAGGTTCGAAGGAATTCCTTCAGACTTTTGTCTGAAGATTTTGCCTTGTCTTTTATTGCTGTGGGATTTTCTTTCGAAAGATTTCTTCTGGCAAAATGTCTGAAGGAATTCCTTCAGGCAAAATTTCAGACATTTTGTCTGAAGAAATTTAGCCTTAGACTTTTCTTTAATCTTTGTCTTGTCCTTTTTCTAAAGGAAAACTCTTCCCTTTTGCCTTGTCTTTGATTCCTCTACAAGGGTTCACTACCCTCTGCAAGGGCACCTATCCTTCAGGCTTTGGAAGAACCCCTTTGAACCTTTCGACTTGAACCAATTGCTTGAACCAAACACTTCGAACCAACTGATTGAACCAACCATGGTTTAAAGTTCAAGTTCAAAGTTTTAGGGAAAGATCCTGTCATTGAACCCCAACATCGAACCATTGAACTGGTTCATCCTTTTGCCAAAAGGCTTTTGCAAACCAAATTCACGACTGATGACTCAGAACAACAGGGGAAGGAGACCAATTTTGGCCTACAGGACCAAAATGGTCAATAGTTTCCAAAAGATTGTACTTTATGTTTGCAAGGGAAAATAAGTCTAGGCACATTGTAAAGGATTTATTTCTACTCATAAGGACTGCATTCTAGTTTTATTGTGTGGGGTTTGATTCTAACATGTCGGTTACCTAGTTGCAACTCCCTTGTGATTTCCATACCCAACTACTTCTTTTTCTCCCCTTTAAGTGTTTTGTGGAGAAATATATCAAGCAGGAAAAGAAGATCAAATTAGATAATTCTATCTGCAAAATTTGGAAGGTGAAAGTGCAAGTCTATACGACATCTATAAATAAACCTACACAAAAAAATTTAGAATCCAGAAAGGTGCACAATACACATTTGGCAATAGAAAACATAGTCATTGGTCATAGGAGGTCAATGACAATTATACCATGGATAAAATTGTTGGTAAATATTGTGGTGTTGATTATGATGTTGTTGATCCAGACATTCAGATTTCACACACATCCAACTAGAAGCTTGGATGGTGTACACATTTATATTCAGAATCCTACCAAGGTGTGATTGTTACTTCATTTTTGTTCTTTATTTTACATAGTTTAGCTTGTTTTCACTTTGTCATTACTTTGCTAGTTTTTGTTGATGGCCATAAGGTAGATTAAAGAATGTCATATTACTTATATTCCTTGTGCAAAAGTTTTAGTTTATTGTGAATAGGTATTTATCCCTAATCAATTATTCATAAAAACATATGCCTAATTCAATGTAATACATTTATCTACCATGTAATAAGTAAAAGAAAAAATTCACATTTCTCCGATAAATATGAAATTCAATCTTCTCAATTATAATTAAAATCAGAACACCTTCAATTTCACTAAATGATTAAATAGAAAATGAATTTATATTATAAAATAGTTTGAAATCTAGTGAAACTATACAAAGAATTATCCATGAACAACTGTTAGTGATCAATAATAACTACTTTCCAATACTATGACTTATACCAAAATCTACAAAATGAACTTTAGTGGCTAAATCAATGATCCTCATCAATCTAGGCAAGCTCAATCATTTATCCCAACACCTCATCTCTATTGCCCTCCTTTCCTAACATTTTCCTTATTTTAAACTTAAAAATATCAACCACTAAATTCTTCATATGACTATCCTCTCCTCTCTACCACATAAAAAAAATGCTAATAGCTTCTATGTTTAAATTCTAACCATCCATCTTCAACGGTTATCTTAGTTGGTCAGTTGATTATCTCCACTAGTGGCCTAGTAATCAATCTAGATGTACCAAGAGCAGGACAACATTTATTGGTATGCTTTTCATGTGTCAGTTAACTGGAATTTTCTAGTTTGTGATCATTTATTCTGTTACTTCATTTTTTTAGTCTTTGCTTATGGAGTAGATTTAAGGCTTTCCTCCATAGTTGTATTTTTTTCTATTACTCAATTCTTTAGTTTCTGCTTGTTAGTTTATCAATCATGCCATAACCTAACATAACATAGCATGGGAAGTTGCAGAAGACATGGTGGGTATATTCTATAAATTTTTTTCATAAGAAATAATAATACCTAGATAGATTGATCTATATGATAGTTTTGCATGGAATAGTCGAATAGCGATTTTTTATTAAAAAATAATGCTAAGATCTATAATTACCTTATTTTAGCTTCATTTTCCCTCTTAAATTCATTCATTCTTCTTTTTTAAGAAGGAACAATGCAGGGGATGATAACTTGGCTTGTGATGAATCATGACTGTTAAGTTGTAGGGTTTCAAGAGTAAGGACCATTCCACAGAGTCTAGAATGAGCCATTTTTAAAATAGGATCCCCTAACCTCTGTAACCAAATTTTCCCTACAGGATACATTCCCTTCCTCTGTGAGTTTCCAACCATAAGACACATTCATACTTGACAAGTGGTAGCTTGCTTCAATTTTTTGGAGGCCTTATTATTTTTATTTTTTGAAGTTCGATGGATTTCGGTATTCAACATGAGTGGAATGACATGCTACAAATGTCAGATTGCTACTTTTGATCATTAGGTCAGATCCCTCTTTGCCATGCCATACATTTTCACAATCTATTTTATGATGCATTTCTTACACCATTGATTTCAGTCTGTGTAGCTACAATTCAGGGCAAGCAATAGTGAATCACAGTTTATATGGGAGGTGTAGTATTGTAATGTCTCCAAATGAGATGATTTAACCAAGGAGTTTCCCTAAAATCCACAATTTTTGAATTTAGTAAAATCAACAAACCCTGGCCACTGTAATTACATCTCCAAACTAAAAATTAACTCCAATTCACTTTGAAATAAATGAAAAATAAATACCTTGTGAATTTGGACACCAATAGCTCTTGTCACAAATAAGAAAGAGCTTGAAATGAATGTTTTAATCCTTCAAACCCTAGCGCCACACTAGCTTAATTTATGTCTTTGTTTCTCACTCTAATCAATGATCAAACTTTCACAAATTGTAGACAAAATCATAGAAAAATTACAGCAGTCATATTATTGATGAATCATCCATGAATCTCTTTGTAAATCTCCTCTCAACAAACATTGTTTTCTACGAACAGCTAAAAACTTCAAAAATTCATAACTTCCTCAATACTTGGAATTATGATGCAAATAAGAGCTCAAAATGATCATAAAAATAATGACTATTAAATAAAAATAATTTCAAAATTTTCTTTCCATGGGAAGGTCATCAAAACTTGCTCCAAAATTTTGAAAACCCTAGTTTTCAGAATTTACCTCTTCAAACATCAAACCCTCAATTCCAAACAAGTCATCACACTTGAAAAAATTAATAAAAATAATAATCATATTTATTAAACATAAAATGGACCTCAAATAGTTCACCAAACCTTCACAACAACCTCTCAAAGCAAATCGCCCCGCTCTAGGGCAAGTAAGAAAACCTCCTTTGGCAAAGGTGGCATCAAAAGACAACTTTTGTAAAGTAATCGATTTCAAATTTATGAATACCTATTGGGCATGCATCCCAATAGATTCTTCAAAAATTAAAAAATAATTATCAAATTCAACATATCTTTAATTGTGATCTTCACCTTGTATTTGTACCTTCCAAAGACTAGAGAACCACCTTGGAGAGGTAAAATACTTCATAACCCTCTCTTGCCAACTTTTAAGATATCTTTTCCTTTTTTTTGCTTTAGCTCTTAGACCTACATTCATTTTAATTTCACTTTAGGGCTTTTTGAATTAATTAAATAACTTGCCTTAATAAAAAATTAATTAAAATTACTTTTTGGTAAATTAAATAATTATTTTATATTAAGTCTTTACTTAAATAATTCATTAAATTGCTCTAATAATTAAAGTGATAAAAATCACTTTTCAAATAATTTATTAATTATAAAGCTCTTTAAAATAATCATTAAAACTACTTTAATTTTCCAAATGGTTAAAACCATTTTCTAGTAATTTGAATAATTATCTAAGCTAGTTCTATTTTAATAATTAATTAAATTATCTTATATTTATTATTTTGAATGATTAAAATCACTATTCAATCAATTTTATTAATTATTAAAATTATATGAAAAGGAAACATCACAAGTGTTTTAAATTTAAAAGTAAGTCTACCAGTCTTCAATATATACTTGTTACTTTTAACCCTCTTATTGACCTATTAGACTCATAAACATGGTGGTTTAGATGCGATTGATTATTATAGAATAGAAGAAAAATTAGTATTTGCATTATTTAATTATTGATGTAGATATTCTGGTACTCTTATTTCTCCACCAGAAACTGTGGTGGGAGCAAAGAGACTAATTTTGCTCATGAATTCTTCAATAGACAAACATTAGGTGGGATGAAGCATAATGGCTTAAGTTTTCTATTTTATTTTGATAGTATATACTAAGGACCAAGGGTTGGTTGATTTTGTGCTTGCATAAGAAAACTTTAAATATCAGTTGTGTTGTCAGATCGTGGGTTCAAATCTCACCATATGGCAAGTGTATTCACAAGCTTGGAATTCAGGTCAGAGTATTGCTCAAAAGTAACTTTGGTTCTAATGAGTTGTGTTTGGAATTCAGGTCAGAGTATTGCTCGAGAGTAACTTTGGTTCTAATGAGTTGTGTGAATTTATGTTTTTTAAAATAGTATCCAAGGTATAGAGGTTGGCATTGAGTGGTTTGCGAACTGAGAAGAGAGACATGCTAGAGGAGAGGTGCCTGTAGATGGGCTTCCTAATGTTAGGAGTTTTTAGTGGCACATTGGCATCACTTCATACTACACCGATAGCAAGTAGATAGATTGCCTCCTTGCCAGATCACATCTCTCATCTCATGTTGTTAGCATACCATTGAAATTTGGGGGTGCCTAGTAGTTGACAACAGAACCTTTGAGCTATCCAATGGTTTGATGTCATTAATCGATCAAATTACACCAGATCTCTTACATATTGATCCCACAACAGACTCCCTGAAATTAAATTTTGCTCGAGGAAAGAAAAACCTTGCCCAACGGATTGTATCTGCATTACCTTTACAATCTCATAGTTTATGACTAGGTAGTGCGACTCCATGATTGATCAAGTATATACATGACAAACCACTTACAAAATTAATGATGCATCATGGATTATAATCCTATGAACCACGCTCTTCAAGGAAGATTGACTAATCCCATATTTTAAGCAAAGTTTTATTACTGCAACACAAGAACAATTTAATTACTGCTACCATATTGTATTTCCTAAGACTACATGAGTTCTGTAGATCTTTATTTTTTAAGCCGCATTCAATTACGGCAGCACAACACTTGTATTTCTTATTTAAGTTTTAGACTACATGAGTTTTGTAGATCTTTATTTTTTGACAGTATTTATGACTGTTGCACAAACAAACTGTTTTGATGCTCCCCTTCCTCTACAACACAATGTTATTGTAACAAAAATAAGTAAATAAGCTATATAGAAAATATGGAAACAATTCATAAGACACAAATTGTTTGGATAAAATGCTCGAATGTGCTAGTATGCAATCAATTCTGGTTGTACACAAAATTGGAAATTTTCAGTTATCAATCCATTCCAGATAACTTTGTGAACTTCCTCCTAGTACGTGTTAAAATTGGAGCTTTGGAACAGGTATGGAGATTCATCAAGAAAGAGAAGATTTTATGTTAGATGTTATTATTTCGACTGCTTTCATAGACAATATATGCATATGCAAGGCCCATAAATTGTTTGAAAGAGTGCCTCAAGGAATAGCGGTGCCACTGACAGCAATTGGTGCTGGAATGGTCAATTGATATAATCTACAGAGCAGATTGGGACCCACTTTAGCCGTCCTTAGATCTCATCTAACACACCTGGTTTTATGTCATCCGTTCGTGGTTCTAATGAGTGGAATTTTGATGTTGATGCAGCTGAGATATGGTAGTAAAATAAGTATCCTTTAGTCGATCATGATGGAAGTATTTACCTTTGTTACTAGTCGATTTCTGCTGAGAACTCCAAATTTTTTTAGTTGTACTTGTCATCCACTAAACCTGCATGGTTGCATACAAATAAAAAATTATGAAACTTACATGGTCATGATCAAAATACCTGTGCAGATTTTTATCGTAGATTTTTTGTGCATGTCTGAAGTTCATAGAACAATATTAAATGAATTTCTCCGAAGTACCCAATGCATTGATCCAACCTAGTTCCAAGCGCTTGTGGGTCATTTGTCCCTAGGTCAACAACTTACATTCAATCAAAGAGATATGTCATCCCTTGGTCCCCTCCACAATAATTATTTGTATGTCAAAACCATCATTTCCAGTCACAAAGTCAAACGGGTTCTCATAGATAATGGTTCAGGGTTAAATATTGAAGTTGATCCAATATTTAGGATACACAACAGTGGATATGCAGTCATATACCATTACAATTAAAGCCTTTGATAATGTTGAGAGAGAATCTTCAGGTACCATTTGTCTGTCTATCATTATTGGCCTTGTCACCCACAACACCCTTTGCTTCTTGGTCATCCTTGGATCCATGAAGTACGCGCAGTCCCTTCCACATTACACCAATGCATTAAATTCCCTCATTCAAGATTAAAGGTCACTATTCCTAGCAATCTACAACCATACCAATATTGCAAGAATCTAGAATCCAGGAATGGGAACTACAATTATTGTCATGTCACTAAATTTGTATGCAAGAAGAATAAATGAAAAGTTACCAAATCTCTAAAATCTAATTACATTGACCCTAGTGACCTCACATCCACTTCTTCTAATCCACCTCCTAAATCAATTTCTGCCCACCTTACCATTAATGAAGTTGGCATTGCCACATATCACATTCAAGATGTTTTTCACATTGGTAAACTGATCAAATCCCCTAAATCATACAAAAGGCTTAAACCTATCCCTATCAAGGCCAACATGATATGGCAAAAGAAGACTAATTCTTGTCAAAAGCAATCATTGGTATTTGTATAAGACACATCACCAAACAAAGATTGGCCTACCAGTTTTGAAGGATCGTGTTTGTATGGTGATGGTTTTGCTATTTGTTTTCAAAATGCTAAATACCCCATTCTTAATAGAATCGTGGATAATCTAGACTATAAAGGAAAAAGTCTAGGGGCAAAAGCACAAGGAATTCTTGAACCTATATCCATGGCAACACACATAGGAAATCAAGGTCTTGGATTCACACCCCCTGGGGGTGACCCTTTCAAGAGTGATACTACTTCATCGATTGATGAAGAGACTCCTAGCAGTGACAAAGCATCCCATTATAGCACATACAATGATTTGGTCAATATCAATTTGTTCAATACCAATTCCATCCTTACCATCACTACTCAATATCCCCTTTCCCTCCACCATCCCAGCCTAATCTATTGGAACCAGTAAGATTCTATTATACCATTGGATGAATTTCAGGATGAAGATTCCATTATTGAATTCATGGGTCTTAGAGATGGGTTGCTAGTTGGTGATCATAAATAAGGCTTTGAATTCACTTTGGACACTACTACCTACATTGGAGAGTAGGTGATCTTCCTTGGTCATGAAAAACTCAAAACATTGAAATCCTCTAGTGAAAACCTCTTTGAGGTGCCTTTGGATCAAGGAAAAAGTAAAGAGAAAGATAAGTCCATGGGTGAAAATCTGTTTCAGGCACCCTTGGATGGGAAAGTTCGTACACCTCTTCAAGAGCTCTGTGTCCTCCTAATCCAAGCATTACAGTTGTGTTTGACATTAGTAAAGAATAACATACAATCTTTGCACAATTGGTGCAATATTTTCTAAAATAATTTACTAGTTATCCACTGCTAGACATGGTTGATTTTGATTCTTCCTACATGGGTGATCCTTGTGGGTCCAAAGTCGCTGAAGAAGATCAATTTCCATCCTTGTCGACTATTATTGAAGATGGTTCTACACTCCTTATAGAGGATACCACAAAAGTAAACATTGGTACCTTGATTACCCCAAAATGATTGAATTATGCATATCCCTTGCTAATGAGGAGCATAAATTCATTATTTTTATCCTAAATGACTTCATCAACATCTTCACACAGTCCTATGTAGACATGCCAAGTTTAGACCTCTCTTTAGTGGTACATGGATTTGTTGCACATCCAGAGGCCAAGTCAATCAAATAGAAGTTGTGGAAAATGCATCTATGCATTGCTATCTTGGTTAAGAAAGAGATGGAAAAACTATTGGGAGCAATTTTTATTAGACCACTTGATTTTTCAGAATAGATCTCTAACATTATTCCAGTCAGCAAGAAACCTCACTGAATTCGCTTGTGTAATGACTTCAGAGACATTAACAAGGCATGCCCTAAGGATGACTTCCCTTTGTTGAACATAGACATGATAGTTGACTCAACAAAATGATATGTCATGTTGTGCCTCACGGATGGCTTATTAGGATATAATTAGATTAAGATTGCATTTGAAGACTAGCACAAAATAATGTTCACCACTCTATGGGGGACATTTTATTATCAAGTCATGTCATTTGGCTTGAAGAATGCCCAAGAAATTTATCAACATGTCATGACTATCATCTTCCATGATAAGATACACAATATTGTTAAGGACTTCATGAATTACATCCTAGCCAAATCAAAGACATGTGTAGGACATCCTAAAGTTCTATGAAGAATCTTTGAGAGATTTCACGAGTATAAGGTACGCCTCAATCCTAAGAAGTGTGTCTTTGGTGTCACTTATAGAAAATTTTTTAGCTTTATTATACACAAAGACATTGAAGTTGATCCCACAAAATTCAAAGCCATTATGGAAATTCCTCCTCCTACTCTAAAACAACTCTGTAGCTTGCACGTCAAGGTCCAATATATTCATTATTTCAATTTGCAGTTCATTGATAGATGCCATCTTTTTACTCACCTTTTGAATAAAGGTGTAACATTTCGGTGGGATACCAATTGTCACCAAGCCTTTGAAAAATTGAAGACCTATTTGGCCAACCAACCAGTGTTGATGCCACCTACACTAGGAAGACCATTACTCCTTTACATATTGGTAACATAGCATGCCCTAGGGGCACTTTTGGCTCAACATGATGAGTGGGGTAAGGAACATGCAGTTTATTATTTGAGAAAGGCACTTTTAGCATATGAGAACAACTACATGCCAATTGAAAAGGCTTATTTATCAATGGTGTTTTTTGACCATAATTTGTGTCACTACACGTTAAATAACAAGACCATTGTTATAGCCAATATTGATCCTCTCAAATATTTTATCTAAGGTAATTCTGATAGGTCACATGGCCAAATGGATAATGTTTCTAAGTGAATTTGATGTTGAATATCAAAATTAGAAGGTCATTAAGGGGTGAGTTCTTATAGATCAGCTTGTTGAAGCTCCTTTATTAGATACAAAACCACTCATCTTTGATTTTCCATACGAGACAATCTTGACCTTGGAGGTAGGAACTATTGAATCCAAATAGTAAAAATTGTACTTTGATGGATCATTCACATCCCATGGATCTAGAGTTGATATCTTGTTCATCACACCACAGGGGGATCTCATTCCCAAGGCATTCCACATTTAATTTCACTGAACTAACATGTCCGAGTATGAAGCACTCATTACAGGACTACATCTTGACATATAGTGGAATATTCAGAAGTTAATGGTATATAGGGATTTCCATTTGATCATTAATCGGGCTATAGACCAATACCAAACCAAATATGAGAAGCTTGTACCCTATAAAAGTATGGTCGACAAACTCATACCTTATTTTTAAACTATTTAGTTTGAGTCTATGGTTACCAATAATAGCAGTGGCTAGCAGTGTCAAAGAGTATCAGTTCCTTATTGAGAACCTTCTTCAACCAACTCACATACAACCATATTATGAGATGGTACATAATATTATTGGTCCTGATCTCCCATGGTACCAAGACCTATACACCTAACTCTATGACCAACTTCTTTTAGTTGACCTATCATGAGCCCAACACAAAGCCTTTCTTCTAAAGCTATCTGCTCTACCTTATTGGTAATATACTCTGTCATAGAGGTTATGATGGAATGTTGATTTGTTGTTTAACTTTAGGAGAATCCAAATTAGTGTTGAAGAACATACACAAAGGAACTTTTGGGACCCACACCAATGGCATGGTCCTTGCCAAGAAACTCCTTCAAATCAGGTATTATTGGTCAACAATAGAGACAAACACTTTTCAACATGTCAAGAGATGTGATGCTTGTCAACAACACAATGATTTGATAGATGCTCCTTCCTTACCACTCCAATCTATCACTACACCATCGCTATTTTCTACATGGGGAATCGATCTCATATGGAAAATAAACCCCACTTCCTCAGATGGCCAAAAGCATATCCTAACTTCTATACAATTTTTTTCTAAGTGAAAAGAGGCCATGCCCCTCATATAATTGGAAAACAAATTGACAAGGTCATTTACTATCATGTCATTTGCTAATATGGTATTCCGTCAACCATTATATCTGATAATGGAGACCCATTCAATAATAGAGATGTCAAAAACCTCTATACCAAAATTCATATCAAACATAAAATTTCCATGACCTTTTATCCGCTAGGTAATATCCAGGCTGAGGCATCAAACATAACCATTATTAATATTCTGAAGAAGATTGTCAATAACATTGGCCATGATTAGAATTTACAATTATTCCTAGCCTTATGGGATTACTATAACAATACTTACATGCCTACAGGAGCCACACCATACTCCTTAGTCTTTGGATCTAAGGCCATTATCCCTATTGAGATTGAGTTACCCTCTCAATGCATTTCTTTGCAGAATATCATTGATGATGAGGAATATAGTGTTTCTAGATTATAAGAGTTGGACCTCTTGGATGAGAAATGACAAGTATCATTATACCATTTGTGAGCCTACCAAAATTGGCTACACCATAATTTTAACAAACATATTCTCCCTAGAGAATTTGAAATTACTGATTTGGTGTTGAAAGAGAATCAAAAGAACACCAATGTCGAGCGTAAGAAGAAAGACAAGTTCGAGGAAAATTAGCTTGGTCCCTTTGTTGTTATTACAAATTATAGTTCCATGGCATACAGACTGGCTACACCAGATGAGCAAGAGCTCAAGGAACCTATGAATATAATGCAACTAAAACACTTATATGCTTTGCTGATTTGAACCATTGTCTATGAGAGCCATTGCTTGAAGGCACCCATTTCAAATTTTACCATTTCGCTCACCATTCATTGAACCATTCTTATTCTTATTCCTATTTCCTATTACCGTCATGATCTTGATTATGACAAATATGTGTAACACATAGATTCAACGAACACTTCTGAAGGAACTCCAGATTGAGTAGCATCAACAATTTTTTTTGTAGACAAGTGTGTTAGGGTATATCAACAAATGCATTACTTGCTTGATAGTTCCTTGAGGCATCCTCTAATTGTTTCTCTCCATATTATTTCCCCATCATGTACCATTCCCATTCCTATCTTGTTGTTGCATGGTATTCCCCTTTGCCTCAGGTTCTACCGTTGGTTCATGGAAAATTATCATTGCATTTGGTTTAATTATTGTTTGAGCCCCTACCTAAGGTGGTTTTGCCTTTGCTAGATGGTTCCTTGTACATTTGTACATATTTTGTTACTTTCCTTATTCCAAAAAAAAACCCAAAAACAATTGAAAAGACTTAAAGAAAAATCTTTTGAAAATTTGTGCATATTCTCAAAAAAAGTTGAGAAAATTTGAATTAAACTTTCCATGAGGGATATACAATTATAAAATATTCTGGGTGGGAACCAGCTTATCCGATGTCTCAATCATTTCTACTTACCATTACCATTCCTTTATTATATCCTCCCATTTTTTGGATAACTACATCGGCCTAAGGTCTACACAGACTATGTAGGCAACACTGGGATGCATGGGGCATCTCAGGTCAACTCGGCCACTCTTCATCTCCTCTTCCATTCTCATTATTCATTAATATTCTCTTTCACTCTCACCATTTTGAGATAAACCATTGCCTTAACATTCTCATTATTTTGTGAGTAACAATTACCTTAACTCTCTTGTTATTTCACGAGTAACCATTACCTTAACACTCTCATCATTTTGAGAGTAACCATTTCCTCAACACTCTCACTATTTTGTGAGCACATGGTGTTTTACACTCTCGTCATTTTGAGAAAAACTAGCGCTTTACGTTCTCATCATTTTACAATCAACCATTGTCATAATGTTGTCACAGTTTTGTGAGTATACCTTTCTTATTCTTCCTATACATTCACATCTCTACTTATCATCACTTTTCTTCAATCTCAAATCCTAGGAGAACTGTATTTGGCCTGAGGTCCATATGGACTATGTAGGAAATTCCAAGTTACATGGGGCATTTAGGGGCAGGTCAACCATCCCTTCCTTCTTCTTCTATTCCCCCATGTTTTTGTAGCCTATCTATTGTCCCTATAGCCTAGGGGCACAAAATTCAAACATAATACCTTACTAATCACACATGCACAAATTGTTGATTACTTAGTTGAGTTTTCTCTTCTTGTGTTGTGTTTTTATGTGTTTTTTTAATTTGATTTCTTGTTTGTTTTAATCATTGCTTGTTTTATTGTTTGTTTGTGTTTAAATATAACTTATTTTACACTTAAGTCTTGAATTTTCATATCTTGATTATTAGTTGTTTACAATTATATTTAGAGTGTTTTTTGTGGTCTATCCTTTGTTCACATGCATTATGTTTTACACTTAGATCTTAATGTTCTATATCATGATTTTAAGTTATAAATATTTGCATTTGAAATAGTCCTTATGAAATTGACTTATAATGTTATCATAGGTTATTCATACTTATAGTGCATATTATCATTTGAAAAATTAAAATCAAGTGCTCAAGACTTATATAGCAATGTTGCACCAAAAACATCACCCCAAGCACAATCAATCTATCTAATGCACGATCAAGATGAAATTTCATTTTTCATAAACCACATCACATGAAAACATTTTTAACAAATATGGATATCTCTATGCTAACTAAGGACATGCAAATCCTAATGTAAGCATCTACCATCTAGTCAGGCCACATGATGTATCCATGAGATAAACACAAAGTACAAAATGACATTGTAAGGAAGATAACACAATCATGGAAAATAAATAAACATCAATATCCATATTCTGCAAAAAAAATCTACATCTAACATATCAAAAGGAACCAATAATTGCATCATGTATAATAAAAGAATATTAGATTTTGGGTACAATATCAATGAACAAAAATGAATGTCATATAAATCTCAAAATCATACTTTTATACATCATGTGAATATATGCATCTCATATACAATAAAAATATAGAGATGCAAACAAAATATTAACTTTGGCTCTATCCATCCCTAGGGGAACTCTGATAAAAACTTTTCCCCATGCTTGGAGGTGGTAGATGTGGTGGTGGTGGTCCCATCACTCTCTAGTATAGTGCCAACTGGGCCACTGATTTCTCTAAAGCCATCTTATGATGTGGTCTAGAATTATGGCTAGTCCTTTGACTGCATGTATACTATTTGTAAGATAGAGCCCTATCTTATACTAATAAAACTAACTCATATAGGTTCTAATAATAGGTAATCTCATCCTTCACCTGTAGGGCATCATCCTTCCTCCGTAGGCATCATCCTTGACCTAAATCACCTCTAATAATGTTCTATCCATACCTTGATTTGACATGCACTATTGTGCCTCATCTAACTCCCTACAAAGCCTTTGTACATCACCTTAAGCCTTGTCACACTCTGCATAATCTCTATCTCACTCATTAATAACTTTCACCAGCTCAACATCTCGTAACATAAGTTGTCCTTGAATAGATGACATTTGGGCAACCTACCCCCTCAGTGTTGTAATCTTTACATCATGGCATATAATGATGCCCTAAATCCTAGCAGTCTCTCCATGTGTCATAAACAACTTTACCTATAGACTTGCTACATCTTGATCCAAAAATATAATATCAACTACCCTAGCAACAATATCTTACCTAGCCTATCTATCAAGGCATAGTCCTTTGATGATCTAGTTGTCCCTAAGTTCCATGCCTCATTTAGACCCTAGTTTTTTCCCTCAAAATTTTCCTCTACCATATCTATATTTGGGGTAGGACCCTAACCTCCATCTCCTCCCATCCTAGCTATCCTTTGCATCTGATCATATGCACCTAGGACCTACAAAACCTACTAAATCACATGATGCACATAAAAACCCATTGCTTGATATGTAATCAATTTCATGGGTACCTATATAACATTAGGAGTGGCTTGTGGCCCAACCTAGGCCTATGCTTGACCCTATCCCTATGCTTGTGCCTACCCCCATGGCATAACCTATATCTATCCCTATACCTAGCCATGTCCTGGTATCTGATTATATGGTAGTCCCTTCTTGGGCCTCCCAAACATTATTTGGGGCATTTTCATGAGCTCAATTTTCCATAAATCAATTAAATTAAATAAAAGTGAGAGAAAAATCATTTCTTTTGATTATGATCATTTTAAGTGACCTTTTTAATCTTTGAAAAGCCATTGCTTCATCTAGGTGTCTCGTCATCCCCTTCCAAAAATAGTTAAAATGTAGACATATAATTCTCATCATTGTTGTGTTGAAATTAAAAATCAAAATGACTTCCTACAATAATGCACAAATTAGACCAAACACCACTGAAATACTCTAGTTTGTTCACAGACATCACGTGCAATCTCTGAAAGGTATTGATATATCCTTGATTGGGACATGGCACTATAACCAATTATCAACTTCACTCGATTCAACAAGAATCAAATTATCATTATGTAGGCAACATTTAGGGGCAATTAATTGAAGTGAAATATTCAAATTTTGACATTGCATAAAACACCTAAAAGCTAATCAGGATTAAATAGCTAAGCAAATCAAATCAATTGGCTAAACAAAAATCTATGGAAATAGGCTAATTATTTAATTATGATATATTCAAAGTTCAACAAATATTTGAATTATGACCTCATCATGACATCATCAAAAACTTGTCATGCACTAGGTATTTATGGAGACAAATATTTGAATTAAAACAAGCCATGCCTTATTAATGCAGCCTCTTTCAAAAATAATCAATGCATTTACCTAAAAAATTGAATCTATTTACAACCACACATCTTGATTAGGATCCTAGGGCCACAATCACTTTGTCAAGCCTATAAATACAATGGCCACCATACATCAATAACAAAAAATTTAGTGAAAACAAACCATGCAAAAATCTATCTAAAGCTTCACCCAATTTCTTCCAATTCATTCTCAAACCAATCCAATAGTGCTTGAGGATATGTTGAAGGTGCTTTATTGATGAGATTGATAAAAATTTTGAGCTTTATATCTAGGCATGAACATGCTTGTAGACCATATTTGATGGTAAAGTCCATGAGAAAGGTATAACTTCTCTTATTTATGCTTTCTTGTTTGTTTCATTACTTCATATACCTTGCCCAACTGAGAAAGTAGGCTTAATTAGTTATTGATGTTTGTTCACTAATTAATGGACTAACCTATTTTTTGATCTTACTCTACAACCCCAATCTGTGGGATATAGGTGGATTAGAATTAATCTCAATATTAATAGGTCTAGTAATGATGTTAAAATCTTTGTAAATATATGTTACAATAGGGAACCTAGCACCTAAGGCAAACTTAAGAAACCATGATTATCATTACTTTATTTTTAATGAGTATTGCAAGGAATGGAAAAATTGTAAGAGGGATTTTCATCCATGTCATAAATTTCATCAATGGGAACATATGCTATCATTCTAGGGTCTTTAACTTCAACAAAATCATCATCATAGATAAGAAAATAATGATATTGATTTTCAAACATGTGAGAATTGGTGAAGGTGGGATCATCAAAGATTTGGGGACCATACTAATAATCGTGGGTACTAATATAAGTGTCATCATTGGGATCTTCATAGGGATATTCACAATGATACTTTTTAGTGTAACTATAATTGTAAGGATATTCAATATCATCAAGGGGATATACATCAATGTCAAAAGTATTAAAATTGTTGTCGTTAAGATCCTCATATGGATTGACATAAATTTGAGGACCATATTGATAATCTTCAATCACACTAGAAGTATCATCATAAGTGTGAAGAGTGTCATTGGGATCCTCAAACATGAGAAAATATGTAGTATAATTGGACCATGAGTATTTTCCTGCAATAATGTGTAATGATCCTTGTAATGATCTTGATATACAATATATGCAGAAATGCCCTTAAGGTAGGGAAACACCATATAATACTCCTTTAGGAAGGAATAACTCCACTATGTCTCTTTGAGGGGACAACCTCCAATATCCTCTTACAATAGAAGACTCAATGCTTACTTGATATCTTTACCATGATATTCATCCCCTATATATATACATCTATCTAACCCATGGATGGGTAACCTCCTAATCCAATGTAGGCCGACCATTACCCAATGTACTACTTCCATAAGTTACTCTATTATCCTAATATATTGTACCCATATAACTAACTAAGGGGATGTGTGCCACATGTCAGCATCTCCATCAACCCATATATCATATCCCTAGGTACATAATATTCCTTCCCTCCTTGACATGTTTCATCCCCGAAACATAGGAAGAAACCAAATAATGAGTCTGCTTCAAATCATTGCACACTTGTCTCCAATCTTGATCATTTAGCCATCCATATGTGATCTTGGCAGGTGATAGCTCTCCAAGCTTGTTTCCAAATTTTATTGTGCTCCTCTAATTTCATTCATGACCATAATTATACTGCTTTGGTGTCCAAGCATAATTATTCCTCTTTTTATTCCATGTACCATATTCCACTACGCTACTTTGATTCCAACCATGACCATAGTAGGTATTCTTCCATGCATAGTCATAGTGTTTTTCCCATTCATTCCATGTGCCATAGTATTTTTTCTTTGGATTCCATGCATATCCATTATGATTGGAAATTTTATTTCCTGTATAGACAAAATGATTGTTGTTATGACACTTCCTCACCTAATTCCATGATTGTTTCCTCTCATGATGATGTGGGTGTCTATATACCTCAACCTTTTCCAATGCTTTGACCTTATCCACCTTTGCTTCTACCTCTTCCACCTTTTCCTTTTTTGTCTCTTGAGTAGATGAATTGTTCATTTGTAGTGTGTCTTTATCTATATCATCTGAATCTTCATCATGATCTTCATCACCTGTTTCAATCTCATCCTTATGATCTACCTGGATTGTTATTGGTGCCTTTTCACTATGATATCTTGTAAAGTGATCTTATTTTTATTATACCAAAACTTCATGAATTTTTTTTGAACATTAATATTAATTTTTCCCAAAGTCTCTAACCATGGATATCCAAGAACTATATCCATATCATCCATATCCAAAGCATAAAAATCTGAATGCAAAACATATTTTTCCATAATGAGCTTCAAATCTTCAAACATTGAAATATTCTTACCATCTACTTGAGCCTCTTTGATATTCTTTTCTTGAACATGTAGATGCTTGGACACATTCATGTTGATGACATTATACTTACTGGTAGGGTTTATGGACACAATAACCCTTTTCTTTTGAATGCATCCATGAAATTGAAAAATTGACTCAGATTTCTTTGGAGCCAAATAATTTGAACCTTCTTCTTCTTCTTCTTCTTCTTCTTCTTCTTCTTCTTCTTCTTCTTCTTCTTTTTATTTTTCTAATTCTTCTTCTTCTACTGATTCTTATTTTTCTACTTCTTGTTTTATAGCCCATCGATCTAAAAAAATCTGTTCCATTTCTTTCCACGAAGAAAACCTTTCTGTATAGCTCAACTGATCAAACCAATCTAGTGCAGGCCCAAACAAAAAAGGAGTTAATCATCTTTGCCCAAAATTTTTTCTAAAATTATTCTCCAAAAGGAGCCACTATTCTTTAGCATCAATATCATCTTCCCCAGAAAATTTTTTCAACTCCATGATCCACAAATAAATTAGGGTTCATGAAACCCTAAAATGTCAAAACTGATCCATAAAATTGAAATAAATCACTCCAAACAAGTCAAAAAATTCTGAAATTTTGACTTTACTTCTCTTAAATCTGCTTAAATCTCTAGTAAAAATTTTGAATAAAAATTCCTTATATTTCATAAGATATAGCTAAATTATTATAAACCCTAAAATATCAATAACTCCCTCAAAACGAATCAAAAAATTCTAAAATTTTTACTACGCTTATATTATAGTTTCTTACACCTTAAATAAAAATTTAAAATAAAAATTCCTTATATTTCAGAATATATAGTGAAATTAGTGTTTCGCTCCACACAAATTGCCCAAATCGAAGCTCTGATACCACTTTTAATGATCTTGATATACAATATATGAAAAAATACCCTTAAGGTAGGGAAACACCATATAATACTCCTTTAGGAAGGAATAACTCCAAATGTCTCTTCGAGGGGACAACCTCCAATATCCTCTTACAATAGAAGACTCAATGCTTACTTGATATCTTTACCATGATATTCATCCCCTATATATATATACATCTATCTAACCCATGGATGGGTAACCTCCTAATCCAATGTAGGCTGACCATTATCCAATGTACTAATTCCATAAGTTACTCTATTATCCTAATATATTGTACCCATATAACTAACTAAGGGGATGTGTGCTATATGTCGGCATCTCCATCAACCCATATATCATATCCCTAGGTACATAACATAATGGTCATATAAGTAGAAATGAGTGACCCATGCAAAAGTGGAATGAGTTGAGGCTTGCAAGAAAGATTCTAAGAGGAGATATCAAGATGAAGAGGAATGAAAATTTTATGTAAAATAAATTTGATAAAAAATAAGATAGACGGTATCGAGTTCATCAATACAATCAATTATTAAATCTAAAAAAAGAGATTGTATTGGTTAGGCTAATACAATTAATTGAAAAATATATGGGATTGGACTGGTTGATACAGTATAGTAAAAAGGTGGTGTTATTTGGTAGCTAGATAAAATGAACTATATCATCCTGGTCAATGTAGTGGAATGATATAGCTATATCAGGTTGGCCAATATAGTCTAAAAAACACACAAAACAACACTGAGTTCATTGATATTATTCACAAGCAGACAAATAAATGTATCGGGTTGGCCAATACATTTAGATTGTAAAATATATGCTGGTTTTCAAGATTTTTAGAAGTTGCTAAAAATTAAAAACTAAAATTGATCCAACTAAAGGTAGAATAAGATTCACATTGGGTTCACTAGAATGTATAACGATGGTGAAGCTAAAGTGAATATAAATAATGAAAATAAATAGAAATGTGAAAACAATCCAACTAGGGGTGGGATAGGATTCACATCAAGTTCACTAGATTGTATGCATGGGTTATGGTGACCTACAACAATCCTTTTTCTCTCAATAGACTAGGACTCAAATAAGTTCAATCAAATAGAGCCTAGGATACTTGGATAATCAAATAAGGACCAAATGAATTCTATATATGCCTTATAGGGTTATATACAATGTGAATGTCAATAGGAAATGGTTCCAAAGCCTAAGGCTATGACACAAGGATGTATTTATCACTAAACCTTAACAAAGATATACTATGATAGTAAAATAAATGATTATACTAAGGATGGGTTAGAATGATTGTAAAAGGTAAGGTTCCATGGTTAACCAAATGAGGGTTTAGGCAACCTAAATGATTTATGAAAAGTATAAGCAATCCTATAACCACACCAACTTATTCGGTGTGGATAAGGCATAAAAAAGGATATACATACGTATATTCACAAATAAATAATAAAAAATACTAAGCAAATAAATGAAAGAGTATAGGGATATAATATACATACCTTTGGGTGGACCCGTCGATGCTTCAATCTCCCCTTTAGCTCAAGTGGAGCTTTGCAAGATAATGTTTTAGGTTGAAGACTTAAAATGGTTGGATGAATACTTTATATATCCTCAGCTAGAAACTCCCAATGAATCATCCTATAGAGTTTTAATGACACTACAAGACAACACTCTTCAATATAAGATTATACACCCCTAACTCTTCTAAATGGACTCAGGGAAAACATGTGAACAAAAAAAAAGCACATAAAGTTTATATGATATGATATGATATGAATGAAATATGACCCCTATATATATTGATCCAATACTCAAAACCTACCCTAAACACTAAGCTGATATTGACATGACCAACACAGTTGAAATAATTTGGATGACACAATATGGTATCATATATGTTGATATAATAAAAATGTCAGAAGATAGGCTTAGAAATGTATCATGTTGGATAGTACAATACATGAAGGGTGAAATCATATAATAAATGATATCATCTAGGATATAAGGAAGCTATCAAATCTAGACAAGAGGCATACAAGAGAGGTACATAGATATACACTTATATGAGGTCAACTGATAATAAAAATGGTGTAATCATGATAGAATATCAAACTCTCTCTCAAAGCACCATAAGCCTTCCCCACCCCATTACCAGTGCATTCTTTAAGGTTTGCACTTAGGTAGATTGACGCATTGATAAGTCACTCCAAGATAAAGTGTCAATAAATGATAAAGTGTAGAATATTATGTGTATACAAATTCTCCTGATAAAAAAGGAATGGATATCAAAAGTCTGAGAGGGCCATGTTTTCATCAATGACATAAGGGAGCACCAGTCTTTTTACAATTCAATTATAAATATGGGATAACATAAGGGACATCCTTAGATGCATGAGATCCATTCTCAAACAGAACCTTATTTTAAGATGAAAGTGATGAGACCTTATAACGATAAAGAGGAAAGAAACAAATTGAAACCAAAGCATGAAGGGTGTATAAGAGAGTGTGTTGGATAGGAAAATATAAAATAAGGAAAACCATGGAATAAAGTATGCATTATGTATGTATTTCATCTCAATGATAATAATTTATTTTAGCATTGGATCTATTTTTATGGAATCGACTAACCAATTATAGTGAATAGATATTAGAGGGATCAATGTACCATTCACTACACATGTTGATGATGAAGGGGATGCTACAGTTGTAATGAATGACAACAACCTAATTCATCGACAAGGACCAATGAGAAAAAAATTGAGTTCTTACAGGTGTATTCACACAAACCACTAATGAAAATATCAAAGTCCCTACTAGTGCAATAATGAAACTACATTTGACACCTGGTGAAGCTATAGATCTAGGACAAATAATTTTAAAAGTTTTCATGGCCAGAATGATTGAGAAACAATTGATGATGATGATTATAAGGAGTGCAAGTGAATGTTGCACTAAAATGATAGGATGTCATATGATTGGGAAGAGCAGGTATACATGGTGATCAACCCTAGCTAAGGAAAAAAAAACTCTAAGACCAAGGAAGTGACCACATTAATAAGTATTGGCACTAACATCCTCCACATTGTAGAGGCTACAAGACTTTAAGTGGAAAATTTTGAAGGATTGGGAAGGCTAGCACCAAATGATAAGTTATTGACTATGTTGAGATTTATGTTTATGTTGGCAAGACCAATTCCATCCACCAACAAGGCCAGTATATGAACCCTTATCGAAGTGAAAGAACATGCAGGATAAATCAAGACACTTATGGTGGATAAAATGTCAAGACTTTAGACAATTGAAATCAAAGTGTGAAAGTCTATTGAGATTTTTATAAACCATGTGTGGCTAATTATAGAATAATACAAATGGAGAAGAAAAACTAATAATACATCAATGGAGAAAAGGAACTAAATATATCACTAGATTAAAATTAATTGGGAGTCTCAGTTTCAAGACAATAAGGTAGACTCATCACAATACACAATATAAAATAGAAAAAGGAATAAGAAACCATTACAAACTAGCTTGATAAGATACATAACAAACTAGAAAAGGAAACCACAAATATTGTCAATATAGTTATAAAGTAAAATACTAAAATCCATTCCTTAACAATAACATAAATCAATAGAAAAATGTATGTCAAAAAATATAAACTAATCATGTCATTAGTGGAACAAAACTCGAAAGATTAGAAGAACTTCCTCAAAAATATATACACTAAACTCCCCTCAAAAATTTCAAGCTTGTGTGAGCAACCAAAAAAAAAATGCCAAAGGAATGTTAGAAGGGAAAATGCACAAGGTACTTGCCTAAAAATAAATTGAAAAACTATGAACATTATTCTATAAATTAAAGGAAATGAAGGCCTATAATGGATATCTTAATATACAGATAAGAGGGTTTGTGTTGAGACACCATGATAGTGTTGAAGAGATAACGTGGCTTCTCTGAATGGGATAGTTCTAACTCATAAATTGTCTTATATATTTATAGCAAAGTCACACATATGAAACATTGATATATCGAGCATCAAATAAATACCTCAATGATATACTCCTTGGATTTATTACAAACCATATAGGGTGGAAAAGATGAGGCTTCCGTTTAGCATTTGCATGGAACATGAGTCAAATTTTAGAATGACCTCTGGCAATTTAAGTTTTCCATGCATCCACACCTATAGGATGGTATATTCATGTATACTTGTTGGTTCATTTCAAATGCAATCTTATATTTTTATTTCTTTTGGTTATTAGTAGGGCTATTTAATGCATTCATTTAGCTTTAAACAGTGATTATTGTATGTTTTTTTTCCAATCAAATATTTTTTTTTCATGTTTGAAAATATGTTTAACATTTTTATAAAGGTAAAGTGTAAATATTTTAACAGATGGATTAAAATATTGTTTTTACTAAATATTGATTGGAAGGAATTGATTTATGTTATTTTTGGTATCTATATGTTTTCAAGCAGTCATAATCGCTTGTCAGGGTGGAAACCATATATTTCGAAATCATTGATATGCAATCAATCATAATGGCAGTGCAAGTCCTCCCATTGCGTTGTGATTGGTAGATAAGGTCGGTTTAATGGATAGTTATTGAGTAACACAATTTTTTAGGACAAAATGCCTCAGAGATGTTAAAGCATTTCAATGGAATGCTTGCAATGAAGAGGATCGAGGAAGCAAATCGGGAACTCTGTTGGATTTAGAAACATATAGAAATTTGTTAACACCATTTATTTCCACAGAGTCATGTCTATTACCAAAACTGTAGTATATTTCCTTCATCCATATATTACCTGCAGGATTTAAGGAATCATCCCCATCATCCTCATAGTCCATGTCAAACTGAATCTGCTCACCCAAATACTCTTCTTCAATGGAAATGTCTGAAATTTTATCCTCTCCCTCTTCCTCCTCCCCCTCAAACTTAATCACAGACATTTCCTGATCAACCTCCAACTTATCCTGCATGCAAATGACTTCCAACGCACTTGGTCCCACTTCCATTCCCTGAAAATCATGGCTCATCATCGCTCCAATTTCTGCAAAACAAAGACTAAACTCAATACCCTTTTTCAAGAAAATAGTGCACAAAACACGCATCTCGTATCATAGATAACTCCACCCTCAACATCTTTGCATCCTTGCTAAGATCAACCCTATATATATATTCTATTTCATCTTCTAAGAAGGGTATTAAAGCCTAAGGCCAATGAAGCCACTCAAAGTAAGGGTCTTCAAGATTCTCTAGAAGGCACAAACCATGATCTATGGGTATGAGATCCACAAATTCTCCTCTCACTTGAGGATACCTTCCTACTTTTTCCATGCTCTTGAGAAGAAAGTTGCTATTGAAATATACCATGTAATATGCATCTTATAAATGCATCCTATTATTCAAGGTGGCCTAAAAAGATATGGTACACATAGATGATATAGAAGGTTGCTATTGAAATATAGCATGTAGTATGCATCTTAAAAATGCATCCTATTATTCAAGGTGGCCTAAAAGGATATGGTACGCATGTGTATACTTATTTAAAACTGAGTATTATATACCTATTTCTTAACTGGACCTTATATAGATACTCTAGCAGGGCTTGCAAAGAATGCAAGGAAAACACTGCAGAATCAGAGGGACTCTGTCAATCAAATACTTAAGGTATCAATGGCAATCAATGATTAGGTACTATCTGAAATGGAGATTCTAGATGCTTACTTAGAAGCACTTCCTAAGGTAGACTAAGTTTTAAGAAGAACTACGTATCTCTTTTTCCTAGACAACCCTCGGAGAGAAAAATCTGTCCCTCCACGGAATAATCAGCTTATTTTTTGTACAAATATTTGAGAGATGCACAGATGTTTCTGTTTTAATTTTAATACGGGTTAGGTTACTCAGAAAATGTATGGAACTTATTTTCTCCAGTGTATATTCTCCGGTCGATAAACTTCGTCATCATCTGCTACGCTGGGACAATGCCTATATCAAGCTTCCAATGGCCATGGTTTTGTCTGATTAAATCTATTCACAACAAGTCCATCAACAGTTGTATACAAAACCAGTAAAATAGGTACACCAGTTGCTGGGTCTGTGTGAGCTGCTACTGCCTCTGCCGCTACCTCTGTCTCTGCCTCTGCATCTACCTATGCGTGTGGTCGAGCCAAAAATTACAAAACATATCCTCTCGGTCCATACTGAGAACCTCCATGAAAATCAACTCAAAAAAACTTTTGGAAAATGGAAAGAAAAATTTAAGTCACCCGTTTTGTCTTTTTTCGTTTTTCGGCCTAGCTGGGCCAACTTTTTTCTCCAACCCTTCAATTACTTTGGCATCCTAATATGTACTTTCAGAGTGTTAACCTTGTATGGATGGATCGTTTGGAATTTGTAGTACTTTTTTTATATTTGTATCAACAAATTTTCTACCACATTAAATTTGACTGATAAAATTGTTTTAATATGATTAAAAAAAATGGAATCAATATATGTCGTATTGAAATTTGTGGGTCTTGCTCGCACAGGGATTAAACTTGAAATTTGTATGCTTTTTCATTCATCAATGTGGTTTAAACAGGTATGTTTTTTCAATCACCGCCTCTTTTTTTAATTGATTGGAACTAATCATACAATGCAAAACCATTGTGGTTTAAGTTAAGGAGACAGACTTGAAATTTGTTGGTCTCCACCGCACAAGGTCGAACCATCCAGTCGTAAAACTATTGTGATTTATTGTAGACAAACACAAAAATATTCCCCTACAGGGCATGCAAATTCATCATCTCTGTAAGTGTCATTATTATTTTTTCATCTTAAATCTATTTAATTTATTAAATTTTGTAATTGTTTTGTCAATCTAGTAATCTTTAATACTTTATTGTATGGACCAATATTGGTTTGAATTACCAATAGTTTATATTTCTCAGTTGGAGGTCTGAACCATAGATTCCATTCGCATGCATTAGCGTTTTATATAGATTAAAAAATGTTGTGATATTTGATTCCTATTTATTTATGTTTTATTTATTCATATTTTGCTGATTTTCCTTTTCTTTTCAGTAGAAGAAGGCAACCTCTGTTTTTTTTACATTAGGCTTCATGTCAAAATTTGTTTGTTCGAATATATAGTATTTATCTGAGAATTTAGTTTTAGGTTTCAAAATTGGACATTAAATTCAATTTGCATTAGCATGAAAAGCAAAAGAATCGCTTTCCCTTGTTGTTCAATACAAATCATGCCACTAAACTCAGATCATAAAATTTTGGACAATTATGGGTTGGATTAATCAAGTAGCAAATTGAGCTATGCATTTTCATATGGATTTGGTCCCTCAAGCCTACAAGCCATTTTTGGTAGTTGGAGACCTGTTTTCAAGATTCCAAATCATTTCCCCATGCTTGAGTCTTCTTGAGAAGGATAGAACAATATATCTACAACTTGCAATATACAACTCTGTAGGTACTAAAGCCGCTCCATAATACTTATTTTTGTTGATATGATATTATATATAAATTGATGTTTGTTTTAATACGTAAACTATATATAACATGTAATAGTGAAAGGAGAACTAACACCACTAAATAAAGAGTGGGGATGAAGTTAGAATTAGCATTTTTCTTTTGGTAAAATCTTTTGTTATGTAACAGATTAATGTTTGGAGTGTTCAATGCATCTAAGTGGTTATGGCATAGTACATTATATTTGATGAAGTGTTGTTATCATTTTTGTGTTTATTTATATTTTTAAGTAATGAGAATGGTTCGAAGTATTATGACGTTTATATGATGGATTATAAAATGGTGTGGGAAGTTTGTGTTAATTTTTACTTTGGGTTCCTTAACATTTTTTAATAAAGATGATATTTTTTTGGAAAATGTATTTACTATTCAAATCATAATAGTGAGTTACATGTTATCTTTGTTTATATATGATTTGATTTCAATACGATTTCATTATTAACTAGTAAAATATATGGGGAGCATGTACTCTAAATACAACTTGGGTGATACATCCCACAAAGGATGGCATCATTATTAAAATTGGTTGGACGAGTTAGTGTAATGTCCCTAATAGGAGATCATAGCACTAAAAGATAAGCAATAAAGGAGTGCCAAGTTTAATTGGAATATTTTACATTGATTTGAATTTTCTAGAATTCCTTTAAATAATAATTTATAAAATAATAATAAAATTAAATTGTATTAATTATTTATTTCTAAATATAAATTTTAAATATTATAAAGTTACATCACAAGGGGTTTCGTCCTTGGGTTCTATTATAAGGGTTTTCATCCTTGTATTTGGATTATACAGTTTAAGGGGTTTCATCTTTAAATTCACTTGTAAGTGGCTACTTATACATGATTAAATATTTGAGTTCATAATTTGATGAATCCTTCTTCCATTCATAAGATGGAATACTTATACCTACAACTTTCCATTGAAAGAAGTGATTCTTCCAAGGGTGGCATCCTTTTATTAAATTAAGGTTGTTAACAATTTAATTAAATAACAATTAGTTTATGTTATGTGGATGTATCATTGGTGCTTTACTTTAATTGCTTTAAATATCCTCATTAAACTTAGCACTCCTTTGTTACTTGTATTTTAGTGTTGTGATCTTCAATTGGGGACATTACAGTTAGCACAATTGGGTTCCTTCCCCAATGTGGTTGCTAAAGCATAGTTCAAAGATAGCATAAAAATAATTAGTAAATAATAATTACCATAATAATTTTTTTATTCATTTTTTTTAATAATAATGACAAGGTAAGGTGTCACATCCGTATTACTTTCAAAATTAGTTATAGTTTTTTTTATTTTAATCAACTTAATTTGTGCTTGTGAAAATGGGTTTGGCTTAAAAATACATTCACCAAGAACTTCACTTCTGCTTACAATAATAAATATTATGTTTGTATTCATAATTAATCTTTTTAGACTAATATGGAAGTTACATCATGTTAGTCTTAGTTCCACAAGATCCAATGTCAAGGTACGATCTTAAGACCTATAAGTTATGAACCCATAGAAGACTATATCTCTAAGATTGGATATAATAAAATAACCTTCTTACCTTATTCGCATAAAAATATAACCATACACAATCATCCAAAATTGATTGTTATGTCTAGACATCTTCCTCAAAAACACCTTTCCACTTATGTCCTCACGGTGAAATTTCAGACTTTGATTGCTCCATCAATCCATAATTACATTATTATATTACTTACTTAATCCTTTTGTATAATGCATGGCTCAAAATTTCTATTGCCATTAGTTTCTAGGACTTAAAATAATCATCCAAGCAATTTAAATCATTAACATAAGTTTCTTGTGGATTTTCCTTCATCCATGCACTTTGACACTTTGATGAAAAAATGAATGTTAATATTAATCCAAATTCCATCATGATTTTGTGATCTTATGAGTCATCAACATTTATGATGTGCCTCCTTGCTAGGCATCTAATACTATGTGGCATCCCCTTTCACCATCACGACTGGGTTGAACACTAAAAAAACATCGTGACAACATGATGTGTATTCTCAGAATATTTTGGGGATAGATACATCAAGTCACATTTTGATATACTCTAAACTATAGTGTTGAATTTGAGAGACACACGGGGATCTCACCCCCTTTAGACTGAACACAAATGCATGGTCGATTTATGTGGCGACTCGTGATTGCCTTGCAAGTCCTAAAGACTGCCTTACTACCAAAGCTACCTAAAATTAAAGAATGTTGCAATATTTTGAAAGTAAACCAAGTGGAAATGTTCTATTTCCTTACAAGATTGCAGGCCTACAAACTTTTTTGCTAAGAAGAATTTGGCTTAAATTCACATGATTGTGAAATTTTACCGTGTGACATTGGCAAAGGGTTGCACCCCTTAAAAAATAAGTGATTCCCAAGGGTCCATCCACAAGGCATCATGTGAGTTACTCGCAATCCCACATATGGAAAATCATAGACAACCACGTGGAAAATATGGCTAGAACAAGGATCAACCATAAAAAACCAGCTAAATAGGGAACTAGCCTAAGACAATGTTGACATTAAAACCATGTGGCTAAGCACGTACAAGAGACTAAGTATTTATGTATGTACGGTAGAGGATGTTTCAAATTTAAAGCCAATATATTCATTTCCAAGTGACTAAGGAAAAGAATAATGCCAATGTTAATGTCATGTAGTATAATGCGAAGGTAGTTTACCAAATCCTTTTTATGTTTTACTTAGTTATAAAGCCTTGATTTGCTCTTTATGAGAAGTCCAAAGAAGTTATAAGGGTTTAAGTCAAATATGATTTCATCTTTAAATTTTAATATTTCATAAAAATTATCGTTATGTCTAAGTATTCATTCGTACATGCTTTCTTTCTTTTATTGGGGTACAATATTATTTTCATTATTAAATGAAATCTAAACTATTGTATGGATTATCCCATATAGAATCTGTTGATGTGAGTTTTATGCACACCACAAATACCTTTACGAGGTTGCCTCTAATTTTTTAGGATCAATAAAAGGTTTCACTCCAAGGCACGAGTTAAAAAGTATTTGGTTTTATAACGACTTATTGGTGGAATAGCGGTGAGTGATATAGATTGTATATCAAGGATGGGTTGGTTATGGATAAACTTGAATCTACTTGCAGTGGATGGAAGGATGATGATTTTAACTAAGGTGGGTAGGACTTTCCCAAAGAAACTAAAAAAAAATGGAAGAGTAAGGCATAAAAGAGGCATGTGGACCACACAAGATGACAATTCTTCTAGACCAATACTTGACCTAATTTGGACAAGAAATCAAAAGACCAATAGTTGTTGCAAGCTACTATAACACACCAGCACTCAGACACAATTAGGATTCAGAGGAAAGTAAAACACATTAAACTTATACATGCATAATTAAAGGTTACCAGTTTGTTAGATTGCTATTACATATCTACAAGGAGGGATTATAATTAGCATGTAAAGGGCATTCAAATTATTTATAACTTAAAGTGATTAACTATATTTAGAAAAGATAACTTAGTCACAAATAAAGAACTAAGATACAGAATGATAGCACATCCCACACAGTCCACAAAGTTGGAGAAGAATCAAGACTGCACATCAAAATAAAGTCAAGTTGAACTTCTCTAACTTTTCCATTGATTTTAATAGTCAAAATTCTCCTCCTCTTGGGACCAGGAGATTACAAGTATATATATAAGCTCGGGATGAGAAATGCCTCATCCCTTAAATCTTCATCTAAATTTGCAATTCAAAAATAGAAAAATGTGTTTAAAATCATGAAAAAGATGTATGTACAATGATAACATCCAAAATATACTTTCCAACTAAAAATACAATATACATGTGAGATATGTAAATTAAAAACCAAACGTTCCCACTTAATCATAACATGTAGTTACATAGCTATTTTAATCAGGGTGTTGATGTGGCACTGATGGATGAAGAAGTCAGTGGGGTAATTGTAATTGTAACCTTAAGAACTACTAGAGAAATAAAAACTAGACCATTGGAGTACGCATGTTAGTAAATCCTGATAACTAGGGAACCTATGTTGATGGGGAAATACTGATAGTTAGTTGAGTAGCTAGGATTGAGGATGAAACCTTTTCTTGCTCTTTGAGTTCTTTTAAGTAATGCATTTATTGTCTCTAACTCCTTATTTATAATATCAAATTTGAGAAAGGAAGGATTAAGTATTTTAAGGGATTTAACCATCAACCTTTCTTGATCAGCTTATGAACTCTTGAACTCAGTTATTAAAGTTTCATCTCTAGCTACCATGTGTATACACAATATTTTCAAATTTTATCAATTACCAATGCTTTCTCTCTTTTAATAACCTATCAAGTCTCAATATCTCTAAGTGTACACCTTAAAGGGTGCACTGGGAAAGGGGTGGGTAGACCAATCTTGCTTTGCAAGATTTTTGTCCCATATACCACCACTTGTTATCTACACAACCATCTCATATACACTTCCCTAAGATTTGCCTTCTCTCTTACACACTCCTCCAAGTAATTCACTACCTTACTTAGCCCCTACCTAAGACGAAAACCCTTTTTGGCATTTACTGAATAATGTTAGCCTAGGGAAACCCTATATTCTAATTGATATTTACACGTTATGTATCAAGGTCAACCTTGGCTAACCTAGATTAGGACCGAAATTATTTTTATCAATTAATGATATAGAGTCAAATTTGGCCAACTCTGTCAACTAAACTGTTAGAAATGTTTAGGGTTATATTTAGCTATATATACACATTCATTTTGCCATTTATTAGAGAAAGAGAAGAAGAACAATGTTATATTGTGCATCTACTTATCCACCATTCTACTTGAGGAGCATTGCTTATGGTTTCAATACTTTTTTTGGAGATATGGATCTTGTCTTGTGGACAAGTCTTTTGGGTACATAGAGAAGTTGTGTAGCCTAGAGCTAACTTATCCTTATTATCCTTACATACCACAACACTCTTGAAAATCACCTTGGCTAAAGGAGAGATTGAGGCTCGACGGGTTCATATTTAAAGGTAAGTATTCCTAACTTTATTATTCCTTTATTAAAGTAGATAGATTATCATTTATACTTCTCTCCCATGTAATAGTATTTCCTATACATTGACATGAGTATAGATCTTCTATGCATGTTTAAATTTTTAAGTTTATTACCCCCACTTTGTGCCACAATCTTTGGTGAACACTAAATTTTATTTTATTTTACTTTGCATATACTTAGCTAGGGTTATTGTATGGTGTTGCTTGACTAGAGGTTTTGAACTCTAGTGATGTTATTTTGGTAAGAGACCCCTTGGTTAGGTCTAGCAGATCCATCTTGGTCATGACCTTGAATATCTAATGTATCAACAAATAGGAGTGTAAGTAACATTTTTCTTTGTATACATTTTGGTGAACCCAACATGAATCAAACCCTTTTAGGTTTTATTTCATGCATTCATTTTATCATCATATTATATATTCTTATTTTTGCAGAATTGTATTGAACTTATCGATACAATTCTAACAGTCTATGTGCAAGTTTAACACACACTCGCTCCAAAATGAATTTGTTTTGTATGTGTAAGTCTTCTCCAAATATAGATGATTGGATCAATCAATTTGACACAATATTCCTTTTCTGTTATAGATTATGTACATAGATGATCCAGTCAATTCTATTCGTAGTTCTTTTTCAACATATATGTTTGCAAACATAGTCAAACCAGTCGACATTGTTCACAGATTCTTTTTCAGCACACAAGTTTTGTAAACTCTATCAACTTAGTCGACTTTGTTTGTAGATTATTAAAGTTAGCACTTGAATAACACAAAATAAAATTTGTAAATGAAGCATATTCAAAACCACCAAGATTTATTCTTACCTTCTCTATCATTTCAATTTTTCATTTATGGTATTGTTTTTCACAAATTTATAGTCTATAAAATTGTAGCTCTACAAAAAAGTGGGTCAAATTGCTCGACACAGTTCTGTAGCATGTCTTCTCTCTAGAAGACACAGTCAACTTGTTTGACTATATTCTTATATGTATTGTTTATGTTGACCATTATGGCCCTACAGGGTAAAATCAGTCTCCTTCTTCCCCTGTTGTTTTCAGCCAATTCAATTTCTGGTTTGCATAAGTCTTTCAGCAAAAGGAGGAACCAGTTCAATTGGGTGGTTCAATTGTTTGGTTCAATCGAAAGGTTCAAAGTGGGTCTTGCAAACCCTGAAGGACAAGTGCCCTTGCGGAGGGCAGTCAGGCACAAACTAGACTTTTCAAGCAGGGTGCAGAGGGCAGTTCCAGACCCAAAAGTACCCTTGTGGAGAAATCAAAAGGGTGAGTTTTCGTTTGGAAATGGTAAGGCAAAAGGCAGAACAAAGATTGAATTTCTTCAATAAAAATGCCTGAAGGAATTCCTTTGGAAATTTTGTCTGAATAAATTCACAAGGCAAAGACTGTCTTTTGGAAGGAAACTTCTGCGAAAGAATTCACAAGGCATTTCTTTTGGACAAAAAGTTTAAAAGAATTCCATCAGACTTTTGTCTGAAGGAATTTGCCTAAAGAAAAGAGCCGATCGAAAGAAACAAGCAAGGAAACAAACAAGAAATTCTTTTGAGAGAAGTTCCCACGGTAAAGTGAATGAGTGAATTCTTTCGGACAAAAGTCTGAAGGAATTCCTTCAAAACTTTTGTTCGAAGGAATTCACCCGACGAAAAAAAGCCCGACTGAAGGAAAGCAAACGCTAAGGATTGAAGGAAAGATTACCTTCAAACATTTTTGTCTGAAGGTTGTGACTACCAAAAAGAGCCTGAAGGACCCCGAAGGGCAGGTGGCCTTGCGGGGGAATCTCAGCTGCCGAAAGGAGGACCTTCCCCAAGCCCCGAAGGGACACCTTCCTTTCGAGAGGTTAAAAGATAAAAGCCCAACCAAAAGAAAGGCCGAAGAAAAGAAAGCTGAAAGAAATTCAAAGGGGTGACAGACCCATAAACATCAAATTGGGCATCATGAACTAGCCATTGGAATCCAGACATCAAATGGCATCCTCGAAGACATCAAATTTAGGCTAATGAAATAGTCATTGATCTTTAAATGCTTGAGTGCCAACCCAAAGGAATTCAAAGACCTTAAGGCCAAAAGGAAGAGACTGCCAAGAAGGGAGCCCAAAGAGCCAAAGATTGATGGAAGATAGCCCCGAGGGCTCAGATTGCCCGAAAGAGTCAAGAGAGGAAAAGACAAAAGTTAAGAATGAACTCAGTGACCTGCTAATGAAAGAGCCCAAGGAGCCAACAAAGGATGATAAAATAGCCTCGAGAGCTCAGATTTTAGGAAAAGACAAAGCCAGGAAGAGACAAAATGAATATGGACAAAATAGCCCAGGTGGCAAAGGGGAGGTGAGTTATTCTTGTAGTTGGAACAATCTCTGCTAAGTGGTCATCAAGGAGTGCAAACAGTGAACAATGCGACCTATTTTTCTCCACTTTGCATTGATAAGCAGACAAACTGTGCGAATGTCTTGAAGGAGCAGTCTTGTTTGCAGAAAAAGAGGTGTGGCCCATGCTTTCACATTAATGTTTGAACGCCAAGGTCAAAATAGGTAGCTGACACATCTTTTTTCAATGGCTTCCTCTTCCCAACACTCTTAATGCACATGGGCCAACTTGTAAAAAGGCACCAAAGTCTTTTCCAAAGGGGCACCTTTACTTCCTCTCTTTCTCTATATATTGTAACTTCTCATTTTGAAAAAGATATCTCTCATTGTTGTAAGGTGAAGCCCTACCAATTTTCACTTGGAATCAATAGAATATGCATTTTCACCTCTATTTTGGTTGGATATATCTCTGTGTGTCTGAGTGTTAACATTGTTTTTAGTCATTTCTTCTTGATGCTATCATAAGCTTGATACCAACATGCCTGGTATAGATAAAGTGTCATTCTTGCAGATAGCAAAAGAACTATATCTAGAGTGCAAAGATAGGAGAGGGTTATCAGACAGTGTGCCTTCCTACAACACCTGTGGTAAGTTCATCTTCTGTGTGTCTTCATTAAGCCTTTTATTAAGTTCTTTGTAGTCTGGTCCTTTTACCAGAGAAAGTGTATGTATGTGTTTTTATGGTTCAAAGTGTGAGTATGAGTAGATCAAACTTTTTTTGGTGCATCACCCTCTTAGTCTAGGTTCTATTTTAGTATCGTTCTCTCTTTTCAACCCCCCCCACCATTTTATATATATATATATATATATATATATATATATATATATATATATATATATATATATATATATATATATATATATTAGGAAACATTATTGGAATAACTCAGAGATGCATCAGAGGGAGCTAGCCCTTATCTAGAGACTCTCCCCTTAGTTTTGCCAGACCCACAGGAAAGAGAGGAGTTTCCATTGTGCCGCGTGGAAGACAGGAGCTCAGCCTCCTGTCAAGGGTGTAATCCATGGTGTCAACTATTTTTGGCATGCCTGATGGGACCATTTTTGAAACACCTTTTTTAACACTCAGCAAAGTTCCAGGATTGATGCTAGTCCTATTATAGCAAAATCAACTATTTTCCAACATCTGGTGAGTCCACTATTAAGAACATCAGTCTCTGATCAAAGACCAGTCTGACCTCATATGCCTAAAATCACCACATGATCTGCTGCTAAGGGTGTCCCTTTTGAATTTGTTGAACTACCTTTAAACTTAGCAAGATGACTAAGGTTTGCAAGAACTCATCCTTATTTAGCAAATTGTTTTCCCAGACCTGCCATAAGATACACCTATGCAAGAAGGCTTCGATTGAATCCTGCTATAGCTATGGCTTTACCTTTTGTGGCCTTTCATGGTTAGAGTCCTTTGAATCTCCTACATTATGACCCAATTCTAGGGGCAGTCCTTAAAAGTGTGACTCCCTTTAAAGGAGAAGGGCCCATTACTGCCATTGAACACATCAAAAATATTGCTAACCTCTGCAACATCCACAATGTCACTGAGTAAAACATTGCAATCAGATTGTTGGCATTGTCTTTCAAGGGCAAGTTTTTGGACTAGTATGGGACTTTGCCCATGAATTCAGTCAATTCCTAGAATGAATTGGGCACCCTCTCAACAAATAGATTTGGGAAGAAGAGCAACCACCTCTCACTTGTTGAGCAACTGACCACTATGAAAAGAGCTCCACATGAATTCATGTAAGATTTCAATACTCAATTTCAAAAGACATGGGACAGAATCCCTATTTTGGTAAGGCTGACTCCAAGCTATGCTTTCCTCTATTATTTGAAAGTATTGAACAGTGACATTGCTGTCATGATATAGTCCATGGGAGGACATGTGTTGCCTGTTGCCTATGACATAGCTATAGCGGCTGAGAATTACCTAGTGCAAGCTGGGAAGATAGCCCCTAGACCTCATATGTTGCTCTTTCCTGAATTGCCACCTCTAGTCCAAACTATTGCACCTACCTTAGCCCTTCTATCTAGCATAGAAAAGCCAGTTGCTACTCCATCCAATGACTTCCATGAAGTAAAAAGCTTGTTGTAAAGCGTAACAAATGAATTAGTGGAAAAAGGTAACAAGCTCAGAGTAATTGACCAAATCAAGGATATTAATAGTATGGACAAGCAAATAGACCCCCTTTCTAGAATTACAATCAAGGACAAGGTCAGTTTGCACAGGCCAGACCTTTTCAAGGCTACAATTTAGGTGCCCCTTCATCATCCAAGGCCATGGTTCCCATTCAAAACAATTTAGTACAAGAGCATCCAAATTGCTCACCCATGGGATACAGTCAAGATCAGGACGTTTACACAAATGAAATATTGAGTTAGTACACAAATGCACAGGACAATTGGGCAGCTGCCCAATTCCCCAACTTTGAGGCATCATTACAACATGACATGGACAGCAAGCTGGCTCAGCCCGATTCCACTCTCATGAATCACCTGGAAGGTGAATTTTATATAATCAATTATGTGGGCAGTATAGACAATCAAGGTGATTGTGTCGCAACCAACCCAAGGTCTAAAAGGAGAGCTATGGAAGAAGCTCAAGCAGCCGCTTAAGCATCAACACCACCTTCTTCATCACATGTAAACCAAAAAATTCCAAACTTCAGACCGCCAGTTACACCCTCAACTCCTCGACCTGCGCCTCAGGCTGTAAGTAACCCTAAAGAAAATTTGAAAGAAGGCAACCCTCATGTCAATGTGGTAGATCAGATGAAGAAGCTACACATGAATATCTTCTTATGGGATTCATTATTGATACCGAGACAAAAGGACATGCTATAAAAAGAATTGCATAGGCTAAATGAACAAGTTGTCCCAACAAAGGCTAATAATGTTCTGATCACAAATGGGCAGCCTTCCACATCAGGAAAAGTTAAGAAAGAAGAAAAGGTTCCCCCTTTCTATTTGTCCTTGGTCGTAGGAAACTTCCTTTTGCATAATTATATCATTGACAGTGGAGCAAGCACATTGGTAATACCCAAATGCATAGCGGATAAACTGGGGCTCAAATACGAAGAGATGACTAAGGGAGTCCTGTAGCTGGATGGGACACCAACAAAGATAGTAGGGGTGGTGAGAAGCTTGAACTTGATGCTCCACACCTGTCCAACCTTCTCAATCCATCATAACATGGTGGTCACAGATGTTCCTCCTTACTTTGCCATTTGCTTATCTAGAGATTTCACATCCAAAATAGGTGGCTACCTTGCATTAAATTGGTCCCATCTAGTTTTTTGAACCAAGTATGGAATTAAGGTCAAGATTGAATCGGAGCCACTCCATAGAGATCATATGGAACCATACTCACTCAAGGCGACAAATGTCAGCTACGCCATTATTGACCAAGAAGAATTCCAAGTGATTCAATCTCCATCTTCTACCCTTGAAGGAGTTGCTGACATGCTCTTAGACGAATGGGAAAGTGACAAATTTGAGCATGAACCTTACAAGTTCATAGAAGAGGCAGGCCTTGGGATTTATTGCATCCACAAAGAGGGTACTTTTGTACCAAATCTGATGAAAGCAAGCCAAGAAAGCTTGGGTTTATGGTAGTTGTTCTTTGATGGCTCAAGAAGTGAGTTGGGAGCTGGTAGTGGAGTGGTGTTAGTTTCTCCTTCATAGGAGAATTACTTTTTGGCCTTCAGGTTATAATTTTCTTGCACGTGTAATGTTGCAAATTATTAATCCCTCATCTATGGTTTAGAGTGGGCGAGAAAAAGAGGAATCAAAGAGCTGCAGGTTTTTGGTGACAGTGAATTAGGTGAGAGGCCAAAATCTAAAAAAAAAATCCTTACTTAAGTCTTACAAGTGTAGGGCATGTGACTTAGTGGAGATTTTCCTTGCCTTCAATATTACTTACATTCCAAGGGAGTAGAATAAGCAACCAGATAGGCTAGTAGTAGTTGGCACCCAATTTGATGTTTCTAAGTAGATAGGTTGAAACAATAGTTCACACCATTTTAAAGTGGTGATCAAGGCCTCCGTAGTTGAAAACATCACCAACTGGCAAGTGTTTGATAGCGATCAACAAATAGCATTCTTCTTGCAAGAATTTGAGTTTGTTGCTAAAAACTAGGCTAAACTACAGCAACAATATGGTAACCAGATTATTCAGCTGAGCAACAATAAACCTCCCAAAGGCTTGGTCACCCTCGAAAGTATCTTCAATGAGGATGACCAATTAAAAAATGATAAAGAAAGCATCACCACGAAGAAGGAAAACTATGAGAAGGTTGAAATATTCAAGGATAAGCTGCTTGCACTTGGGAAAGTATGCACAAACCATGAAAGGTAGGCCTTCATCTTGTTGTGCCAGGAGTTTGCTGATGTCTTCACCTAGCAATATAGTGATTTTAAGGGTTTTGACCCAAGTTTGGCCCAACATACCATTGAGCTGGAGGAAAGTGCCAAGCCAATCAAGTAGAATCAAAGGCCTATCAACCCAAAGATCGAGCCTCTCATGCGGAAGGAACTCACTAAGTTGATTGAGTCTAAGATAATATTTCCAATCAAACACTCTTCTTGGCTGGCCAATCTTGTTCCTATCTGCAAAAATAATGGGGAGATCAGATTATGTGTAGATTTTAGAGACCTCAATAGAGTCTTTTTGAAAGACCATTATCCTCTCCCAAGTATGGAGTAGATCCTTCAAATGGTGATAGGTAGCGAGCATTTCTCCCTCCTAGATAAGTATTCAGGATATAATCAGATTTTGGTACAAGACTGTGACAAGTACAAGACAACCTTCACTACCAAGTGGGGGACTTTTGCTTATTAGAAAATGCCATTTGGACTGTCTAATGTTGGTGCCACTTTTTAGTGAGCCATGGACATGGCCTTTCAGGGCCTAATAAATAACATTATGATGGTGTATCTTGCTGATGTGATAGTTTTCTCTAAGGAGGTGGGCCAACACATGAAACACCTCAGACAAATCTTTGAGAGGTGTAGGGAGTTTGGTATCTCTCTCAACCTGAAGAAATGCATGTTCACTATCCATGAGGGTAAACTCTTTGGCCACATTGTTTCCAAAGAAGGCTTGACCATTGATCCAGAAAGAGTTTGCTCCATCCTAGAGTTGTCCTTGCCTAAACATAAGAAAGGTTTGTAGAGCTTCTTCAACAAAATAAATTTCATCCGAATATTTATTCCAAATTTTGTGAAGGTAGTCAAGCCATTGGCCTCTATGTTGAAGAAAGATGAGAAGTTCATGTGGACAGTGCAAAGGAAGGATAGTTTTGAAGAGATCAAGCAAGCTATTGCCCAGGCTCCTACCTTGATCAGTCCTGACTTTACTAAGGATTTCAACCTCTACACTTTCAGAAATGAAGAGGTAATCTCCATATGCTTACCCAAGCAAATGGTGATGACCTTGAACAGCCACTTGCATTTTTTAGCCAAGGTCTAGAGGTTTTTGAGGTCAAGTATACATATGTGGAAAAGCAAGTCCTTACAGTCATACAGAGCCTGAAGAAATTTTGACATATGTTGTCCAATAGTAAGATTCACCTCATGGTTCCACATCCTAGCGTTAAAGATTTTTTGACCAACCATGATCTGAATGAAAAGAGAACAGCATGGATCACTAAAGTAATGGAGTATGATGTGGATGTCAAGATCACCAATCTGGTGAGAGGAAAAGGCCTGTGTGAACACCTTACTGTAGACCTTAAACAAAAAAAATAGGATAGTTTGCTAATTCACAATGCAGCCACACTAAAAGAACCAGTTGTTATGAAGGATTGGACATCAGACTTGAGGTTTTTTCTTCTCACTGGTGAGTGCCCACAGGGCCTTGATAAGACCAAGAGGAGATATTTCAGACTCTAATCTCTCTCTTATGTCTTGATTGATGGAGTGCTATTCAGAAGGGATCTCTCAGGAGTACTTTTAAGGTGCATGGACCCAAGTTCGACTAACAGGGTGCTGTTTGAGTTCCATGATGGGCTAACTTGTGGTCACTTTTCTCCTAGGCCTATAGCTACAATAATAATGAGAGCTGGTTACTTCTAGCCCACTCTATTTAGAGACACCTATGCCTAGGTACAAAATTACCATAAGTGTGTGCTCTTTGATGAGAAGTAATGACTGGATGTCATGCCTTTACAACATATTCAGGTGGAGCAACCATTCATGTAATGGGGCATAGACTTCATAGGGATGATCAATCCTCCCTCTAGTACTGGCCACAAATGGGTTTTGACCACCACAAACTACTTCACAAGATGGGTAGAGGCTGTTGCTTTGAAGGAAGCTATTGAAAGTGTAGTCCTGGACTTTTATGAAGACCTGGTGACAAGGTTTGGAGTCCCGAAGACCATCATATTAGACAATGCATTGGCCTTCTTAGGGACCAAAACAAGTGAATGGGCATTGAGATACATCATCTCTCTTAGCACTTCTTCCAACTAATACCCATAAGGGAATGGGCTGGCTGAATCCACCAACAAAAATCTGATTAGGATTATCAAAAGAACAATGGAGGAGAATTAGAGAACTTGGCATGCCAAGTTAAAAACAGCCCTGTGGGCAGACAGGGTCACTCCAAAGAGGTTAATTGGTAATTCACCATACACGCTCATGTATGGAAGGGAAGATAGGCTTCCTATTTCACTTGAATTTCTAGCCTTGGACCTTGCTCACCAACTGCAGTCAGAAGAAGGCAACAACATGGAGGTTAGGCTATGTGAGCTGATGGAACTTCAAGAGATAAGGGACCAAGCTATGGCTTCTATGACCAGCCACCAACAGCAGACAAAGAAGCACCTCAACAAGAGATCTTCATCAAAAGGTTTCTCTAAAGGAGACATCATCTTGAAATGGGATGAGAACTAAGCTAAGCCTAGAAAGCATGCAAAATTTGATGCCCTATGGAGTGGTTCATACGTCATCACTCAGTGCAAGCAGCATAATGTGTTCTAACTCTCCAGGTTGGATGGTGAAGAATTTTATATCCCAGTTAATGGAATACATCTTAAGCATTATCACTGAGCCCTTCTCCTATCATGTATATATTTTCCTTGTTTCCCCTATTTTCCCTAAGTGCTTTTGCACATATTAGTAGTTTTCTTAATCTTGTGTGTGTTCCAACCCCTTTTGGGGTAAAAACTTCATGATTGATTCTTAAATATCACAAGGATATTGCTGACTCTTTCAAAGCTTCATCTTGACTCTGTGCCCAATGGACTTTGAGGCTACTAGTTTCTAAGCATAGCAGGCATGCTTCCCCTAGGGATCACCATTTTGTTGACCATTTTGGCCCTGTAGGGAAAAATTGGTCTCCTTCTTCCCCTACTGTTTTGAGCTAGATTAATTTTTGGTTTGCACAAGTCTTTCAACAAAAGGAAGAACCAGTTCAATTAGGTTCAATTTTTTGGTTCAATTGGAAGGTTCAAAGGGGGTCTTACAAAGCCTGAAGGACAAGTGCCCTTGTGGAGGGTAGTCAGGCACAAACTGGACTTTTCAAGAAGGCTACAAAAGGCAAAAGGCAGAACAAAGATTGAATTTCTTTAGGCAAAATGCCCAAAGGAATTCCTTCAGAGATTTTGTTTGAATAAATTCACAAGGCATAGACTGTCTTTCAGAAAGAAAATTCTGGAGAAGAATTCACAAGGCAATTCTTTCAGACAAAAAGTTTGAAATAATTCCTTCGGACTTTTGTCCAAAGGAATTTTCCTGAAGAAAAGAGCCGAGCAAAATAAAAAAGCAAGGAAACAAATAAGAAATTCTTTTAGGAGAAGTTCTCGTGGTAAAGTGAATGAGCGAATTCTTTCAAACAAAAGTCTAAAGGAATTCCTTCAGACTTAAAAAGCCCAACCAAAGGAAAGCAAATGCTAAGGATTGAAGGAAAGATTTCCTTTGGACATTTTTGTTTGAAGGAATTCCTTCAGACATTTTGTCTGAAGGTTGTGACTACCAAAAGGAGCCCGAAGGGCAGGTGCCCTTTCAGGGGACTCTCGGCTGCCGAAAGGAGGACCTTCCCCAAGCCTTAAAGGGACACCTTCCCTTTGGGAGGTTAAAAGACAAAATCCCAACCAAACGAAAGGCCAAAGAAAATAAAGCCAAAGGAATTCAAAGGGGTGATGAACCTATAGACGTCAAATTGGGCATCATGAACTAGTTGTTGGAATCTAGATGTCAAATGACGTCCCCAAAGACATCAAATTCAAGACAATGAAATAGCCATTGATCTTTAAATGCTTGAGTGCCAACCCAAAGGAATTCAAAGGCCTTAAGGCCAAAAGGAAGAGACCACCAAGAAGGGAGCCCAAAGAGCCAAAGATTGATGGAAGATAGCCTCGAGGGCTCAGATTGCTGGAAAGAGTCAAGAGAGGAAAAGACAAAACTAGGAAGAGAAAAAGCTAGGAAAAGACAAAAGTTAAGAATGAACTTAGTGACCTACTGATGAAAGAGCCCAAAGAGCCAGCAAAGGATGATAAAATAGCCCTGAGAGCTCAAATTCTAGAAAAAGACAAAGCTAGGAAGAGAAAAAATGAATATGGACAAAATAGCCCAAGTGGCAAAGGGGAGGTGAGTTATTCTTGCAGTTAGAACAGTCTCTGCCAAGTGGTCATTAAGGAGTGCAAACAGTGAATGATGCAACCTATTTTTCTCCACTTTACATTGATAAGCAAAAAAACTATGTGAATGTCTTGAAGGAGCAGTCTTGTTTGCAGAAAAAGAGGTGTGGACCATGCTTTCACGTTAATGTTTGATTGCCAAGGTCAAAACAAGCAGCCGACACAACATCCTTTTTTAGCGGCTTCCTCTTCCCAACGCTCTCAATGCACATGGGCCAACTTGTAAAAAGGTGCCAAAGTATTTTCCAAAGGGGTGCCTTTACTTCCTCTCTTTATATATATTGTAACTTCTCATTTTGAGAAAGATACATCTCATTGTTGTAAGGCAAAGCCCTGCTAATTTTCACCTAGAATCAATAGAATATGCATTTTTACCTTTATTTTGGTTGGATATATCTCTGAGTGTGTCTGAGTGTTAACCTTGTGTTTAGTCATTTATTCTTGATGCTCTCACAAGCTTGATACCAACACGCCTAGTATAGACAAAGCACCATTCTTACATATAGCAAAAGAGTTGTATCCAAAGCGTAGAGATAGGAGAGAGTTATCAGATAGTGTGCCTTCCTACAACACCTGTGGTAAGTTCATCTTTTGTGTGTCTTCATGTAGCCTTTTGTTAAGTTCTCTACAGTCTGTTCCTTTTACCAGAGAAAGTGTATGTATGTGTTCTTATGGTTCAAAGTGTGAGTATGAGTAGATCAAACATTTTTTAGTGCATCACCCTCTTAGTCCAGGTTCTGTTTTATTATCTTTCTCTCTTTTCAACTCCCCCATTATATATATATATATATATATTAAAAATTGTTATTGGAATAACTCAGAGATGCATTAGAGGGAGCTAGCCCTTATCTAGAGACTCTCCCCTCAGTTTTGTCAGACCCACAGGCAAGAGAGGAGTTTCCATTGTGCCGCGTGGAAGACAGGAGCTCAACGTCTTGTCAAGGGTGAAATCCATGGTGTCAACAATTTACATAGAATAATAGTAACCCTATTGACTATTTTCTATATTTTTTGCATACAGTGTCACCTAAATTGGCTCTGTACTCTTCACAGTCAACAAAATTAACCTATTTTGATAGTAATTAGTTCACTTTTCATTTCAGTTGCTTGCATAATTAGAGTAAAAAAAATTAGACTAATTAAGTGTTTTTTCAATTTACTAATCTATTTACACTATTTTTATCTTTTGTACACACTTTCAAATCACTTTACACAAAAAAAACATTAAAATTTTTTCTTCTTAAAGTCTACCTACTTGGATTTCATCACCAAGGGGGAAGTCAACTTCATTTTCTGACCAAGTATAAACACGTGGGTGATGGTATATATTGTCAAAGAGCATTGCACCCTTGTCAATATGGGATTGTGAAGTAAGGGTGTAGGCCCCAATACCAATCCAGTGCCACCTCTAATATAAATCCCTTTTAACCTAAACTACTTGAAACTATCCATATAATGATTTCTAGTTTATTTTTACAACCAACTCCCCATCACATTAATTTTAAAATTTATTATAATTTAACAACATTTAGGAATGACCAATTAGTTAGAATCTAAATTTAAATTTGTTTCTTGCTCTTTGATCATTGTATTTTGTATTTCAAAACTTGCATTGGCCAACATTACTGCAAGGTTTGTGTGGTGTGTTATAATTAGATCAATCACATTGATCTAATTACTTGTGTGATTCACTTTATTTTCTTAGATATTATCTTTCAAAATTTTCCATGTTTTTAGAACACTTCATCCCTATCGACACAATTTATTATAGATTTTTATCTTTCTTCCCTTTAGTATATAGTCGTCATGTTTGACTATGTATCTTTTTCAGCCTATTGAGTTTATCCCTCTGGAGTACACAGTCGACCTATCTGAATGTGTATCTTTTTTATCCTATTTTTTTTCCTCTCTTGTAGTACATAGTTGATCTATCCAACTATGTCCTCTTTTCATCATGTTTTATTTCTTGTATAGTAGTACATAGTTAACCTATATGATTGTCTTCCTTTGTTCCCTATTCTATTTTCTATTTCACAAAACACTATCAGTCAATTTGATTCTGTATCTTATCACCCAATTATTCTTTATATCAAGTTTTTAGACTCTTTCCTTCATCATGAATTTACTATTTGAGGATAATATTGAGTTAAATCAGACAAACATGATGAGTCTTACCAATCCTAATAGGTTTTTCAAGACACAGATTGTGAATCCTACATTAGATTCGAGCAATGTCCATGTTACCACTCACACTACTAATTATGGGAATCTTCCCCATTCATCCTCAGTTCTTAATCCTTTGTTCTCCCTAGAAGATGAGTGTGATTTAAAATACACAACTAAATTGCTCTTTTTCATAAACAAATTTATTCAACATAGAGGAAAAGACCCTTCAACTGTTTATAATCTTATGATAGGTCCTCAAGTAGAATAACCTCTTTCACCATCCCCTAGTTTCTCTCACAGATTTGAGGGAAACACTTTATTTTCCTCTCAACCTTTTATTTCTATTATGTATCCTTCACACACCATGACATCTTCTTCTATGGCTTCTTCAATCTCCATGTCAAGTATCTCTATCAACATGGTAGGTTCAACTTCTAGTGGGCCGCTTTGAAAGACCATTTCCCTTAACCATGCCAATAGTGAATATTTTTCTACCAATTATAATCATGCTACTAGTGCTTATTTTACTACCAATGCTTCTCATACCACTAGTGCAGTGCATGTTAATACTCATAGTGCAACTCAAGCCATCAATACTAATACCAATGCATCACATGATGCACACACTAATCAAAATACTACCAAAACTCATCAAATTTTATTACAAACACTCAATAAAATGCATAATTTTCAAACCAATAATGCAAATCAAATTATGTAGATGCAAAACCATCTCATTAACCTTCAAAACCAACTTCAATAGGTTTCACATGGAGAATAAAATATGAATGCCCCCCACCTCCCCTTAGGGATTTCCATGGTAACCTTATTCCTCAACCACACCTCATTAATAAAACAATTAAACATATACAAAATGAACCTCTTGTACCTCAAATTTCTAATATTGACATAGGGGCATCACACCTACCATCACTTACGATGGGTCCACTGATCCTATAATGCACTTAAAGATATTTGGCAACCTTTATAAAGATTGGATCACACTTAATACCTTTGTTTTTAACAAAATATTAGTTAAAAAACTCTTAGGAGAGATTGGTACAATCAATTAAAAACCCATTCTATCACTATCCTTGAAGACTTAGTTAACTCACTAGTCCAAGAATTTCAAACTAATGATATTCTTGAGAAAAACTTAGCTCATTTTAGAAATTTCAAACAACTTGAAACTAAAACAACACAAGCCTTCATCAAATGATGGAAGAACTTGTCTAATAAATGTGAGAATAATATGGAATATGATAATCTATTCCACCTATTCACTAATGTTGTCAACCCCAAATTATAATATCAGGTTAGGACTCTCTCCAAGAACTTTGGAAGAAACCCTTGACTAAGATAAGCAAAAAGAATTCCTCACGTGCCAATTTGAACCATATCAACCTAAAATGGTCACTTGTATTCTCATTAAAAACAAAACTAGTAAGCAAATAATGATGGCATTACTGATACATATGACACTATTCACAACATTCAATCAATCACTCCAAACAACACTATGGAACTTGCCCCACTCTAACTAATACTCCTACACATTCTCAAATAAATAAAACTAATGTCCACAAACTATTATCCTTAGTCGAGCTTCGAAAGCATCTTCCAAGATCTCTACCACAATATCTTGACCTCACTCATCCAATGAAATCATGGTATGATCTAAACAAATTTTGTTTGTTTCATGCAAGTTGGGGCCACTCTCATGAGACTTGTAGATAATTACACAATGTAGCTATGGATTTTATTCTTGAACCAAAATTTGATCATGAATCATTTATTCACCAGCATCAATAATCATATGACATTGCTTACAAATCCCATGAAACACAAAACAAAAATCAAGCTAATATTCATCTTTCTATATACAAAGATCCTCTTCCCAACCACCAAGATAACTTTAACAAGCTTACTCCTACAAACAATGTTGAAAGTCTTATAGACCTCACTGATAATGAAAAAATATGGTTAATATGAATAACATGTGAAGATTAATTGCTTTTATTGACTCTAATCCAACACCCATGCATCAAACTGTTTAACTATTTCACATCATTCAAGACACTTCCCCATATCATCTAATGGAATTAGGGCAAGAGGACATTATAACCTTCCAAGGACCACTCTCAATAACTCAACTTGATTATTCCTCTCACTTTATCTCTACTTTTCCCCCAATATCTACACACCAAGACAATATTCCCCAACCTTCCAATCATATTTATTCAACCCAACCACAAGAAATACCTCAACGAACCATCCCATAACCTAAATTCAATCAACTCATTTATACTCAACCTAAACCAAATACATCTTATAAGCACAAGTTTAATTGAAATTTCAACCCTCCTTCATAGGAGCTCTTGCAACATTATGTTCCTATATCTAGTAATTCTCCCATGAGTTATGATGAATGGGACCCCATTGCATAATTTTATCATCTCCCATATCAAATCCCTTTCCTCAAATAATGCAAACTTTCCCCCATCATCGAAACCATTTGATGTAATTTTTTTTTTAAATGAACATCCCTCATCCTCCTCTGGCAAGAAGCAAAGCTACCTTATCATGATCCAAAGATAGTATCCTTAAACAATGCAAAGAGATGTCCATACATGTTGATGAAACATTGGACACTTCTATTTTCCTTACGTTTTCTATCACTTCCATGATTCTCGATGAGATTTTGCTTCGTGTACATGATCCTCTTATATTTATTAGTGTCCAAATTGGTGATATCCAAGTTAAGTGTGCCTTAATTGATAAAGGTTTAGGCACTTGCATTTCCTCCCTTGCTTTAATTAATACAATTGGATATTTTGAATGTAATGTCAAGTTTACATGTAATAGATGTCAAGGATATGATAGAAGGCAAATGCCTTCTCTATGTTGCATGTGGATTCCAATTACTATCCCTCTTGTCACCATTTGCATTAAAGTTATGATCTTTAACTTTTAAATCTCTTATAACATCTTGCTTGGTAGACCCTGGACTCATTTTATGAGAGCAGTCACCTCATCCATGCGCCATTGCATCAAATTCACCTATAATAGAGCTATTTAAAAAATTCAAAGAGACATGAAACCTTGGAATTTTGAACAATTCCAAGAACATGGTGTCTTTAAAATTCTTACCCTTGAACCTTTATACAACATCCCATTTAGGGAATCTCAAATCTTCAATTATCCATTCAATTCCACCTTAGGTTATAATGGTCACCCTAAACTAATAAAGAACATTCCACCTAACCTCTTAGATTATGATGATGATGAATTGGATGAGATTAGCCTCAATATCAAAAATTTTGATCTATCCCCTCATATCATTATCTAAATTCTTCCTTCTTTGTAAGCTTGATCTCATCAAGTACCTATCAACTATATTCTTATTGTCTTAACCAAGACTAGTCATTCTATCCATCATGCGACTTTTGATAACAAAGTCATACCTACATGTATTGTCAACTTGCATACACCTAACTATGATGATGGTTATGCCTTATATGACCCATTTTTAGTTATATTTGTCCAAGCTTGAATGTCGATATTCTTTGATATCACACTTCTTTATTTAAGTCTTTTCATTTATCTTTTAGCATTCCTTCTTTTATATTACCTAACAGTAGTCTTCTTCCTATTTTTCATAGGGCAGAGATGGAGTGATCGTATGGTATACCTCTAGTTTCTATAAAGACTCTCAAGATCATGCTCATGGATCATGCCATGATATGTCCTTACCACTTTGATAGATACCAAGATATTTTTAGTTTTCTTCCCCCAAAGATGCTAGCTATTGTTCTTAAGCCTTTCACATGACCAACCTCACCTTTAGGTGAGCCTAGTCTGGTCTCTATTTCAACTTTACCTTCAGATGAGCATCATCATGTTTCAGTTCTATCCCTACCTTCCCTTGGCAATCACTTTCTTCCTTTGTCATAGCTTGATCCCATGCCCACCCAATGGGATGATCAACCTTATTATGATACCCATAAAGTTTCTAGTCATTGGACCAAATATTTCTAGTTATATTAGCTACCCCTAGCTTCTCCTTCTACTTATTTTTTTAGTAACCCTGAAATCCTACTAACAAATTTACATGTTACTTCCATGGGATAGATAACCACTCTTACACTTATTATCATAAACTTAGGTAGTATATTAGCACATTGCATCCTACCATTTCTTACCCCAAAGATAAGATTATACCTCCTCCTAAGTTATTACCAGAGTGCATCCCTAAATATGAGGAGGTATATTGTCTTGGGCACTAGTACAATACCCATCATACTGATTATTATTGTATTCTCTCGTAGCACCTTTGTGATCACCCTCAGTCGACACCTACACTAGTTATTCCTCCTTCAATAGGTCACCCATGGAATAATGCTCCACCTTCTTTGTCGATGGTACCTCTTTATCTATGGTTGGAACCTCCTTATCCACTAGTGGCACTTCCTTCTTTCCCTAGAGATACTATTCCTATTCAAGCACCTATTCCTTTCCTTGAGTATCCAATGCATGAGATCCCTCATGAGCATGATCATTTAGCTACACCTATATTTTTAACTGAGGAGATTCAAAAGTAATTATTTGTAAAACTTTCTATGAGGATTGATGAGACTCTAGCTACCGTTTGGATCCAACTTCATAGAGATCTTTTAGATGTCATGGATAATAGTTATGGTAAAATTTATTAGTACTTGTGAACATGACATGGTGGTCTTTCACATTGTTATTCATTATGATTTTGGATTAGATTTGTGATCCATTTTTATATATCTTATACACATGACTGTGTATTGATTTTGGTTTCACCTTATTAGAGGTATAAACACTGAGAGGGGGGTGAATCAGTGATGCAAGATAATACAACTTTAATTCCAATCCTTTCAAACCCTTACTCAATCACCACAAGCATTCATAGAACATACATGTCATTCATAACAATGAACAAGATAATAATGTAAGATTACACACATAACACATGAATTTACATGGGAAACTCTCATGGGGGACAAAACCCACTCTCAATCATGTAACCACATGGAATACTTGACCTATAAGATGATCATAAACATGAGACCTTTATTGAAGCACCCACTTCATAAAGAGCATTAGCCCCTAAGGATGGATAAACACCTCTTTCCCTATATGTTGATCACCCATAACAACACCTATGAAATGAATATCTCATAATCTTTGATTATCTGCCAATCTAATGGAGATATAGTGAATATCGACTCTCTTCAACCCTAGACACTCGCTCTAGCCTTCACACCATATCAATGCATCCAAAACCATCTTTTGGATCACTCTACACTTATTTTCACATACTCAATCATAAAACCTATAACAACTCTATCACAACAAAAAAAACATGACCAAATGGTCATACACACATACATCCCACTCCTCTGATCCTCAACTCATCCACCAAGCTCACAAAATCTTCACCTTTCCTTCACTCACACTACACACTCTCTATACTTCACTTATCAACTCTAAAAAATTGCAAGTACACTATTATGACCTCTAAATTATGACCTATATGTCATACACATAATCCTCAAACTGCTTTGTTATTCAATCCATCCACTAGGCACACTCACTCTCCTCTTTCTTTGCCTCTCAACTCTAGAAACCATCACATTTGATTTCACTCTTTATAGAGCCTTCATGAATATCATATTCTTAGTAAGCCATTAGACATGACTTAACCCTTAAGTCTTATATCACACTAACATATATCAATAACACCCTTATAGGTTGACCATAGCATTCATGGGTCATCTTTAAGCAACTACACCTTTCAAATAGGCCTTAGTAGCCCATATAGGTCTCATATAGACTTATTTACCCCTTTATCACTTCACTAATCAAATTAGGAACACAAGACCATTTCCAAATGCATAGTTCCACTCCTCATGACCTCTAAGACACCTTCAGTTGATTACATCCATCACTACACTCATGCATATGCACAATCTACTCAAACATTAGTCTTGTACACAAGAACACCATGAACAAATAAATAGTCAACTTATAGGCATTAATTCATACTAAATATGGATTGGTCAAACCTATAAAATCCATAAATATGGTCCACATAGATTCTAAAACACTCTCCAATAGTCAATTCACTTTGAAACATCAAAACACCATTAATAAAACACAAGCATCCTTCTCAGGTCACTTTCAAAAGATGGTCAAACCCATAGTCAAATTTGGAGCTCAATAATTGTAATTTTAAAGATATTAAAACCTTATAATCAATTTTTCTATATGTCTCTTGGATTCCTTTACAACTTTCATTTTTAATCCATCAATAAATTCCTCCATATGCTCAAGATATAAATACAACAATCAACACTAGTTTTCCTTTGTTAATTTGAAAATTCAAATTCCAGTAGTCACTGTTTAATGCAAAATATTTAGATACATGTCTTCATCTCATGCCTCCTAGAAACTTGATCAAATTCACTCTTTTGATCTTCTTAGGATTCTCTTAGCCTTGACTTTTGATGTTGGCCATTGATCTTTGATCCAGGCTTCCAAGATTATGACACTTGGTAGCCCCACATGCCTTTTATATACCCTGCTATCAGTCTTCATTTAGTTAACAATCTTGCACCACTTGGTAGCCCTAAATTCCTTCTATGTACCATATTTGCAGTCTCCATTTAGTTAATTCTCTTATTCTACTTAGCAGCCTTTTATGCAATCTAGGCCTATTAACTCATTGACTTGATTTGCACCATCAATCTCCATCTGCATGATTGAACGCATGTCATTAATATTTAATCTTCATGATAAAAAAAAATTCATTTATCTACTAAATATATGATCAAATGTGGGTCATTGATCTACTACTAATTAACCATGTTTGTGACACATGTCACCATCGCATTCAATCTTAGGATCCTTTGACCTTGTGCTCATTGTTAGATCTTCATCTACACAATCACCTATGTGCCATTGATCCTTGATCTAATTGAACAAGGTTTCAACACGTGGCAGCCCTATATAATGCTCACTTGATATTGCAAATTTGGCTAAGTATGGAAACTCTACAATCTACTTGGGAGACCAACTATTCACCTTGATATCTCTTGCTACACACCACCTCATAACATGAAACTTGGACCACATGGTCTCCTCTCATAGGGGAATCCATCCATATACCAAATTTATCCTGATACCTTTACATGTTTGAATGCTAACATCAAAAATCTTCCTACTCGACCTTATCTACCAAGGAGTCTAGGAGAACCTAGACAATCATATGACTGCGTTGATGAATTCCTTTCACTTCCACAAGAACTCCAAGAACTCATAATACCCTATAGGGCCTCTGCAACATGACCACACCATAAATAACATCCATCAACCTACCTATCCAAGCACATAGTAAAGAACCATACAAGTGTTGGAAACATTGTCATTGATGTCAATGGTCTAACATTATTGGTGACAAAGGCCCCATAGTATTTAATGTCTAAAGGCATTTTTAATGTTCATATTGTGGATAAAGTGTGTTGATATTTATTTAATATTAACAAATATATTTTTGGTTGCATAAAGTCAAAAGATATCCCATGAAGAAGTCAAAGAGTCATGAGATAAAGACAAAAGAGGGAAAGGACGAATTTTGTCATGAAGGGTCACCTTGAGGAATTAAAAGAGTCACCAAGTGAAGATAAAAGAGGGAAGGGCACATTTTTCCATGAAGAGTCACCTTGAAGAATTTGAAAAGTCACCAAGATAAATTAAAAAGGGGAAAGGATGCATTTTCTCATGAAGGGTCAACATGTGACTTTTCAAATGAAAGGATTCGAAGGGTCATGCAAGTTTGGCACCATTTTCCATGTGGATTGAAGGGTCACAAAGGGTGAATGCCAAAGGTCATTTGGAAAGCTATAAAAGAAGGTTTGGGAAGCCTTTTTAAATATGCAAGAGTGTGTGTGATTTGTAATTATTTTTTATAAGAAAAGAGGAGAGAAGAGAAAGAGATATAGTAGAGTTCTATCATTTGTTGAGAAAGCAACATTGAGAGATAGTTGTATTTTACATAAGAGGGGTTGGTGCTCACAAATAGTTATTGTGTTGGTGTTCAACAAAGGGGTTGGTGCTCCTGCAAGTTGGTCTTTGTGAAATTTGTAATTTGAGTTGGTGCTCATTCATATACTTGAGATTTTTCTGTGGTCTCTCTCTCTCTCTCTCTCTCTCTCTCTCTCTCTCTCTCTCTCTCTCTCTCTCTCTCTCTCTCTCTCTCTCTCTCTCTCTCTCTCTCTCTCTCTCTCTCTCTCTCTCTCTCTCTCTCTCTCTCTCTCTCTCACGTGGTGCATGTTATTATTTCAGTTTTATTGCATATATTGAATGTATGATTAAGTGTTTAAAGAAAAGAAATCATATTAAGTAAAATATTTAAAATATATATGATATACTAATTCACCCCTCCTCTTAGTATATCCCATGCTTAACAATAAGAACACTGAAGCACACTAAGGCACACTTTGTCATTATCTTTTTAACACACATGAAACATCATAAACACCCTTAGACACCTTGGATACATAATTGAAAACTATCCAACAATCTCCCCATTTGTCATTGATGTCAACACCAATCACAAATCTTATGTTCACTCTTTTTCTCTCTCTTCAAGCACTTCCTCCCCCTTTGACACAATGACAAAATGGGCACCAACTTATCTTAAGGACCTAAAAAGAATTCAAGGACAAAAAACATGAAATGACCACCTCTGAGAGATTATACAAACTCCCCCTAACACTGTGCATACCTCTTCTTACCTTGAGCTTCTCAAACAATTGTTAGAGGTATAATCACTTTTATTGACCATACACAACTCTATGAAGACAAAACACACATGAATACTAGAAACTACTTAAACTCACCTTTAATACATTAAGAGGGACTCCCCCTAAGTCACCTAAGCTTAGGTATCCCTTGAGCACCTTCAGACCATCTCCAACCATGAATAAATTTCATACTTACTTTCAAATTTTATCTCATAAGCCAACCCCTTGATCATCAACAGATGAATGATCCAATATTCAAATAGGGAAGATGCACAAAAACAACTAAAAAACTCATTTAATAATAACCATACATTTTTCATTTGGAGAAAATGACCAAAACCACTCTTCTCTTTACTAGCCTTGCCAAGAGGCCTCGTAGCCCTACATGAACCTTGTAATGCCCATATATTTTTGTGTAGGCACCTTCAAGACTTAAAATTTCCCATTTGAAATAAACTCATTTCCCCCCTCAATCATGCCAAAAATCATCATCCAACTTTGCCTTTGCACCATAGCTCTTTCACAAACCTTTTTGCTAATTATCCCTCCATTTGCATAAATCCTCATCCATGGAAGACACCACACAATTTCAGATGACTGTGAATCACTTTTTGACAAGCCATTTGGCCATTTAAACCTATTAATCAACCTTAGACCTCAACTACTTATGGAAGAAAACTCACCATCATGAGAAAAAACACTAGATTTACAAGAGAAACTTGGTCAACACACCATATTCTAGTCAACACACCATATTCTAATCAACACCCACCTCTAAAAATTCTCTCACACATGGAGGTCATCAATACAGACTTTTGGATCAAATTTTCAAGTCAAACTACTTTGGGAACTGATAGATCTTTGAAATGAATTTTGACTTGCAACCCTTCAGTGTAAATTGGGAGACTCGAGAGCACACAAAAAGCTTCAAATTTTACATAAAATATCTTCAAATCATGAAACCTCCTTTCTTTTTTTGACACCTAAAAACCTCCATATCCTACCTTCAGATCATGCACACACAATAGTCACCATGCTAAAACACCAAAAACTAACCATGACATCATTATGACATTACCAAGCCACCTCATACACTTTGACACATCAAGCTTAATTGTTCTCATCTCTCTCTTGCTTTCAAAGACACCAAAAGCACCAATTTTACAATATGATCTCTCACTAGGTAGTGAGCACTAACCAAAATGGTCAAATTAGACAAGTGACCACAAAAGACTCATTTGACTAAACTAGCACATGAAACCATCTGGAATCAATTTTACACATCCTCTTCATACTCTATATCAACCTTACCTTTAGTATTCATCATTTGAACAACCAATCTAAGCATTTTTTTTTTGACAAAATCTTACCTTAAAGACTAAAATCCTTGAACACACCTTAGATCTAGCCTCAACTAACACCTTAGTCTTCTCCTTAAGCTTGGTCTCTTCATTCACAACATGAGCAGAAAATGAGAGCTCTTGACACTCTTCAACCTCTATAACATTCTCCACCATATAAAACATACCACTTGGACTTGAAGACTCATCATGACTCACACTTTCTACTTTTGGTTTGAGTTATATATCCTTCTTCCTTGCACTCTAGGAACCTGAAAGAACTTGTTTTGACTTGATAACCTTTGCTAGTATAAACTAGCAATGTGACCAATCTTCTCATAGCTATATCAAACCCCTCTTCTTGAAGGAAACTCAACATGCCTTACATTATTTAGATAATGCTTTTCAAAGTGTTCCACATCATGACAGTTAAATCACTCAACCTTGCTCACACCACTTAATTAATGATTTCACTCACTCTTAGCATGTCTTATACACTCTCTATCCCTATGACCAAATTTATTAAATGTTGGGTTCTCTCTTTACATCTATGTTGAATCCTCTTCTTAATAGGCTAGCATGTTAGCCCTATCATGTGAGGGATGAGTCTTGCATGCTCACTTGAAGCACATAGTTAAAGATCAATTCCTAAAGACTTTGAAACATGTGGTGTGTTTACTCATTTCTTGTTAAATAAATACCCTACTATTGTTTCTTAATATATTATGCTACCATCACTAGCTAATTATAAAAAAAGAACTCATGACTTTTAATTACTTAACACATTTAAATATTCAACATAGTTCACAATCCATTTCTCAAAGTACTGTATGATAAACATTGAATTCTCATTATGTACTTTTTGATTACAAGACAATAATTCTTATATCTTCAAAGGTGCATCCTTTCGTTCCTCTTTGTGAATGCTTACAACATGGGTTTTATACTTGTTTTTCCCTATCCAAGTGACAAATTCCCAACTCAAATTGGACATTTGGCACATAGACTCTCAAAAGATTAAGTCATGGATTTTAAAATTAATTATTCCTATAGATTTAGGCCTCTGTGCCCCTAGATGCCTACTCTATGTTATGCATTCATTTTATAAGTTTTACACTCCTTGTGGGCTGTTCAAGGCCTCTAATCATTGGGGTCAAAGTATCCTATTTTGATTTATTATTTAAAGTACTCCCATGTTCCTCGTGCTCCACTCCATAGACACTCATATAGTCTTCCACTTCCTATTTTGATTCCTTTGTTCTTAGGCTCCTCATGTCATGTTATCTTGACTAGGTCTTCTTGTGTTGGTCCTTCCATGCCATTGTATTTCTACATCTTTTAACTTCTGTGCTACTAGTCTCATGCCATGGTTCTCCCACGTCATTCTAGTACTTCCATGAAAATGAACAATGGTCCCTTTGTGCTACTTTCCAAAACTAAAACAAATACTTGGTCAAAATTAAGGGGCCAACATTCACCCCACACTAAGCTATTAGTCTATCTTAGACTAAGTTATAATGGAATCCTCAAGGAACTTAGGCCCTTTTTGCTTGAGTTCTTTCCTCAGCTCATCCTAATGGGATAAGGAATCAAGAACCTTGGTATTTATTTTCTTAATGGCCTCCTTTAATGTTTTTAACTCCTTTGGCTAAATTGGGGTCTTGGTCTTCTTCATTTGTTCATCTAAGGCTAAGTTAGTTTCTTTTTGGATGTCCTCTAATTCAGAGACCTTCTTGTCAACTTGTCCTTAGAGTGTGGTAAAATTGGCATTTATTTATTGATGATGGTTATTGATAGCATCTTCCATCATTTCCATGTCCTTGAATGCCTTCCAGCACTTAGTGTGGTCCTTTATTAGTAGAGCTACATCGATAGCTTGCTACCTCAAAACCTTCTCATCATTTAGAAGTACCTCTATGATTTTGTTTGAGCACACCACACGTGAAAAATATCATCTAAAATTGGGACAACCTCCCTGTCTCTTTCCAAAGCAATGAGGTAGACATATGCTATAGTGGTGAACTGATCCAAAAGCTTTTGGGATTCATATCTGGGTGCGGGGAACTAATTATTTTTTAGCAAAAGCTCAACCAATGTCTCTAATTTTCATATGGAATCCCCATCCAATGCTATGCCATCTACCAATGCCAGCTCTTCTTTCAAAATTGTTTTATAAAGGGTTAACATACTTACCTTAGCCTCGATGGTCTCTTAAAGTTGTTGCTTCAAAGAGGCCACTTCCTCAGCTAACACCTACGTTTCAACATACACTTTATTATACATTTCCACCACCCTGCCATGTTTCTTTTTGGTTGTGTGCATGTCTAACTCTAACAAAATATTATGGTGCATCATTTCCATGGCAAGTTTAAAAAATGAGGTGATTATCGTTGTTGGGGAGAGATAATGTGGATCAAATTTCATGAGATTTGGCAAGCCTAGAGAATCTAGGCTAGAAAAAATGCTATCAAATAGAATGTCAAACTGAGGCTCTTGATTATGCATCTCTAAAAATAAGGATAACTACCTCCTAGTTTCTTGGGTCATGTCATTAGGGTGTAAATCCTTCAAAAAATAAAGTTTCTACCCATGTATGTTGAACTGGTATCATTTACATAGATTATATGGCACTCTTTGTTCTAGTTCCCCCTCAACTAGTCCCTTCCCCTTTACTAGGTCTCATTTAAGTTCTTGATGGATTTTGATAGCCATTCCATCCATTTCAATCCCTCCAATATTCACTTGATCAATGGTTAGGACCTCTTGCATTGGGGATGGAGTCTTCTCTGGATCAGATTCCAAATTATGTATCAATTCCTAGGAGGTATCCTTCTTGGGTGATTATCTTGGAGGGTGATAAGGCACTAACCTAGTGGCAGTCCTCAGAGAAGGTGGAGGTGAAGGTAATCATGGTGGTGAAGGTGGGGGAGTTGGATGAGGAGAAGGTCGAGGTTAAGGTGGGGGAATTAGATGAGAAGGAGAATTATGAGGTGAAGGTGATGTAAGTGGTGAACAATGAGATGTGGATGGGGATGATGATGGTAAAGATAAAGGATTTAGTGATGGTGAAGTGTGAGGTGGTGAAACTAGACAAGGTTGTTGAACTAGCCTAGAGGGCTGCACTTCCCCTATCCTCTATCACTTTTGGGGGCCCTACTACCCACTTGTGCTGGTACTTAGCTCAATTGGCCTTTTATTTGGTACCTAGGGGATCCTCTCCTTGGGTCCCCATCTTGAGGGTATTGGCTGGGGTGCAACATATAAAATAGTTTGTGTACCTATTCCCCAACCAAGATATTCTTGACCTTAATACTAGTCATGCTAGTTTCTCCCTTCTCTATATAGGCCTTTTTGTCAAGATACACAAACATATTTTAAAGGGTGTGACACTCTACATCAATCCATTTTGATTGTATATTGATCAATTGTGTATCATAGATTCTATTTACAAAATAGATAAAGTAGTGCATAGAAAAGGCATATGGCAACTTAAGCCATGCTGAGAGCTCCTCCAAAGGATTCATCTAAATATGTGCTAGGAAGAAATGTTTCTTTACAATAAATTTTGCTTGATCTTCTATTTGAGAGGGCAAATCCTTGGGAATGTGCCATTCATTCATGAAATCCACCTTCATTCCATCAAACCAATACTTTATCTTCAATTTATATGTTAGAGTGATGTGTTGAGGGCAGGTGAAAGCTTTGTAGCACTCATTGGGAGACTTGTGAGTGGGGGATACACCTACTTTAGAGATCCTAAATTGTAATCAGACACACTGATTTCATCAGAAATCAATAATAACAAGATTACCCCCTAAATAAACTTGAATTTAGGCATTGTATGCACTTTTCTTGCATCTTTACCTATCTTTTGGATAAAGCATAGTGCCTAGTTGTACTGTACTCCCTACATTTCTTGTTTTTCTATGTGAAGGTGGGCCATATCCACCTCCTTCCATTTATTGGTCCCTCTAGACTTGGTGGAAATGATGCAAGTTGACTCTTAGAGCAGGATCTCACAAGTTTATGATGTGCATTACATGTCCCTACTTTTAGTACATAAGCATAGTGGTGGTCTACTAGATTTCCTCTGTGTCTACCAAGTCTTCCAATATTTTGACCCCTAAGCATTGGAGTCTTGTGACTTTGCTTACCCTCTCCACACTAATCTTTATGTTGTACCTTATGAAGTGGATTTAATCCTCATGAATGCATGAGAGAAGGAACTAAACTACCTCAGTAGGCTTTCCAAAATATGGTAGTTCAAAGAGCTAGAAAAGACCAGCTTTGTCCAACAGGTTCTTGATGGTCAAGTCATAAACCACCTAGTTTCACATGTTGGTGGTCTAGACCTAATAATCATTTTGTAATTATACCTCATTTCATAGCTGGTAGTGGTTATAGTCAAATACAGTCATAGTTTCCACATTAGAGACCCAATTTTATACACGCAAGACTGATTTAGGGTATTACATCTCTTATATGTAAATGGTTTGAGGGGGAGATGGTGGAGCAATCTGTGATGAGGAGGCCTATGCCTGATTTCCCTTTTTCACCATCCTGACTTATTCCATTCTCTCACTCTAAAATCTCACACATTACACTTGCTTTAGTGTCTCTTCTAGGTCTTCTAAAGGTTCCTCTCTTATAGGGAACCATGCTCCTTCACTCACCTCTCTCTCTTCTAGTATGGATAATAGTTTTTCAAGTCTTTTTACCTTTTTCTTTAGTGACATTGCCCTTCATGGTGCTCAAAGGTTAACCCTCAGCCATCCCACATTCCTAGATGAATACATGGTGGCATTTAACTTGCCTTGACTCTCGATCTTCATAGTTCAACAATGGTAGAACCTGCAACGTATAAATTATTTACCAAGAATGTCCTTGACCCACTTCTACATGTAGTTACACTTAACAATCTTCCTCCACTTGGAAATCCTCTTTGCATCTCTATTTAGTTCTCAAACACTCTATTTCACAATGAGATTGAATTCATCTCTAGTTATCTGGTTCATTAATCACTTAAAGATTTTATCAAGGTAAAATGTAAAATGGCTTTAACATGGTTATTTATAAGTCATCTAGCCAATCTACCTCATTAATTTATTTCCTCTCCTTGTCATTTCTAACCATAAATGCATATCCTCTAACAGACTCGATACTTTAGATCTTGCATAGAGCCTTTAATGTTCTAACAAACTTGTCCCATCATTCCACTCACACATTTGTTGTTATGACTACCCTTGTCACATTAATGGTTCATTCCTTCTACCACCTTTCTTGGGAGTGGGTGACAATTGTCTTATATTTTTGGAGTAATGGAAATTAGATGTCATGCAAATAGTGGGAATCCATTTTATTCAATCACTCATGCACCTTTAATCACTTTTGCACCATGTATGACTCTTGCACCTTTGAAACTTGCATGCCCACATGTTGTCTTGTATTCATATGCACATTTTACCCCACACTAAAAGGGTTCATTGCCCTCCATGAAAACATCTAAAAGACATAATTTTTTTTAAACATGTCACAAACCTCAAGGGAAATTTTTTTTATTGAAAATAGAAAATCCTAATCTAATGGCCTCAAGCCTTATTTGAAAAATATCATAAACTTAAACAAAATCATAAAACAGCCAAAGCCAACTCCCATTATAGTGTCCAAATAGGAATTGACCATATATTCACTTTAACTAGCATGCACCAATAGATCATATACTATGAATTATGAATTATCCATCCCAATGAATGCAAAGCTTCCTAGGGTAGCACGCAAACTAAGAGTCATAAAGTAAGACTTTCATACCTGGGGTGAAGATTTTATTCTTTAGATGATGACTATGTCATGATTTCTATTTCCATTTCTCAACATCTTGATTCCAATAAGTGAGGAACCAAGCCTCGTCTAATTTCATGAGCTCATCAAGCTGAGCTTTCAAAGATGCATCATCATCAAGGATTCCTATACACACTATCCAAAGAGATGGAATTAGGAACTCAACTAGCATGATTACTTCCTTTTCATATACTAGGTTAAATGGTGTATTTTTGTTGAGGCATTTGTATGTGGTCTAGTATTCCCAAAGTACTACATATACCTTGTCATCCTAATAATTTCTACCAATATTACAAAATTTTATCAAAGTGGTACCAAGGATCTTGTTAAAGGCTTCTATTATTCTATTAGCATGTAGGTGATATAGTGTTGTCTTGTGATGCATAATCATGAATTTAGCCAACATGATTCAAATTATTTCATTCAAAAAGTGGGTTCCTCGATCACTGGTGAAATTTAGAGGACATCTAAAGCATGTTATAATTTTTTCCCAAATGAACCACAAGATAGTTAATTTTGTATAGTCTTTGGTTGGCATTGCCTCAACCCAGTATGTTAAATAGTCTATTATTGTAATTATGTATTCTGAACCTATTCTTCATCCTATAGGAGTGATGGGCCCCACAAAGTCTATAACCCACTTTTTGAATGATTCTTGAGATGAAATTAGGTTCAATTCCATGGCATCTCTTCTATTATGTTTTCCCATGTGATGGTAGATATCACATTGCCTTGCATATGCCTTTGTATCTTTAAATAAAGTTAGCCACCAGAGTCTGACAAGCACCACCTTACATGAGGTAGCTTCCCCAGCATAATGTCCTTCAGCAATACCTTCATGAATTTCTCATAATACCTCAAGGCACTCATGTTAAATTACACAATGATGTAGTACCTTGTGATGGTCCATCTTGTACATATCTCCTACTATGAGTTGATACAGTGCAACACAAATTACAAGTTGTTTCTTTTCTTATAAAGTGAGAGAATTAGGTGCACAACCAATATTTAGGAATGCGGAAATATCTTCCAATTCTTTAAGTACCCTAGTGATTTTGAAAATTTATATGTCCGGAAGTTCATCTTCTATATCATGTGGAGGTTCTCCATTTTCAATTCAGGATAGATGATCAGGTCCACAATTGATTTTTCCAAGTTTTACTACTATGGAAAACTAGAATTATTGGAAGAGAACTATCCATTAATAAATTATTCCATGGAGACTGGGCTTATTGATGAGATACTTTAAAGCCTCATGGTTGGTGTAAAATACAAATGGTGTGTCCAGAAGGTACTATCTAAATTTTTGCAGCATATAAACCATAGACAAGGCTTCACGTTCAGTGGTGGTATAGTTCCTTTCAATCGATGTGAGTTTCCTATTAGTGAAATAGATGGGATGGTCCATGGTCCAAATTTACCTCTCCTGGTTGTGAAAGTATTACACCAATTATTGTGCCAGATGTATCAACACGGACATGAAATGGTTTTGTTCAATCCAAAAATTACAAGATAGGAGTGGTAATTAGTCTTTCTTTTAGAGTTTCCAAAGTTTCTTTACAAGAATTAGTCCATATAAATTGTTCATTATGATTTAATGTGTGCACCTCATGCTAGGTTTTTGATGATGGTAGTCATAGAATGATAGAGACCTTGGTTGGATCCATGAGGAGTCCCTCTTTACAAATGATATTCCTAAGGAGTACCCCAAGTGTTGTTGTAAACAAGCATTTTTTCAAATTTAAGGAAACTTTTTATACTCAATAGTGCTCAAGCATGAACCTCAAATTAGCACAGTGGTCCTTAATTAGCTTGTATATCATCCAATGGTCTAAGTAGACTTAGATAAATTAATGGATAAAATCTTTAAAAGCCTCCATTACTACCTATGAGAATACTATCGGGGCATTTTTCAACCCAAAAGGCATGACAATGTAGAAAAAAGAGTCTCACTCCATAGCAAATGTGGTCTTGGAGCAGTTTTCCTCAGTTATCTAGACTTAGTGATACCCTAAGAACCCATGATTAAAGGAGTATATCTCATAATCGAAAACACCTTCTATGACTTCCTCCATGAAAGGTGTTGTAAAAGGATCAATGACATAGGATGCATTCAAAACATGATAATCCATGTAGATACAAATACACCCATCCTTCTTAATAATAATTACCATAGGACTCACCTAGTCAGATTCATCGATAGGAATAATTACTCTGATGTAGATCATGTTATTGATCTCTTCTTTCACATGCATTCAAAGGTTAGGTTTTATCCAGTATGGGAATTTCTTCACAAGATGAACACCATCAATCAATTTTATATGCATCTTCTCAAGAGAAGGGTGAACCCCTTTCATTTCATTGTAGTTCCTTGAAAACACATCTAGATACCTTTTTAGCAGCTCAAAGAGTTATGAAATTTCTATCTCGGTCCACTAATTGCCAATGGTCACTACCTTAGGTTCCTTCTTTATGTTAATGTTTAGTTGAATTGTTTGAATGGGCCTATGATAAGGATTATCCATGGGGGAATTGGTGTCCCAAATAATTCATGAGTCAGTACTTGTAGGAACATGCAAGTTATTACTCAACAAATTGAATGGAGTGGATCCTTCTCCTTCATCTACTTGAAAGATGAGCTTTTGCTTTCCCAAGTAGATTTATTCAAGGCACTCTTCATTGGAGACTATCGATGGTGAAATATTTGATTATCTGAGAAGCTCATTTAATAAACCCAAGGTTTCTTCTAGCTCTTGATGAATATGATGCAAGCGATCTTCCACCGGACTCGGATCTCTAGTTATTGCTTCATGTATGGTTTTTAGAGTGAGGCACAAGTTCATCCTTAGTGAAGATTAAGAAAGCATGGATGTCATGTTTTCCTTTAATAGCTACCAAAACCTTGTTCCCATGTGCCTTTCTTCATGTATATACTAAGCCTATGCCCAAGTGTGTAAGGTTCCATAGAATGTATAGATCCATAGGTATTCAAGTAAAAATGTTTCCTTAGCTTGCCATATTATTTCACATGCCTCAAGATGAGGTTTAGGTGATTCTATGCCACTATAGTTGACTATACCTTTGATCTTATTATCATGTTGAAATCTATGATGTAGAGAAGATCACACTTTATCCCATTACAATAGTTGCTCTTTATGCATTCACCACCACTTGGCGGTGATGCCATTGAAAATGTGATCTAATGACCTCATCCATTCATTTTCGATACCATAGAACTCTTTGAGGCATTGGACAAAATCCTGCACTTCCATTTGTCCTTGGAACCATGGAGCTTCATTAATTCTCTCCAAAGGTGGTCCCTCCAATGGTCCTTGCATTGTTAAACCCAAGAGGCACACAAATTTGTGATGTTTAAGAAGCTAGTGTGGGATGTTTTCATCTTTGTTGATGGTGTTTCACAATCTTTTAGAGATATCATAATCCTCATGGGCCCAATAGTTACAATCATTGCTTTTGGTATTTGAGATAGACTAGTTTTCTGTCTAGCAAAGAATACCATTTGGCATTAGATCATGATGTTCATCATGTCGAGCAATCACATTATACAAATTATAGATGTCTTCATTAGTGCTTATGGTTTCAATATAGGGTGATCCTTGTGCTTGGTTTAAGGGTATTATCACACATTTATTAGTATTTTCAAAACTAATGTATTAGTTTTTAAATCTTAAATCTGTATGATTTTCATAGCACCAGGGTTTTCCCAGTAAGGCTAGGTAATCATCAGCCTCTGCCAATTCCAAAACCCCAAAATCTAATTTGAAGGGAACCCCAAGTATTTAAATAGTGGCATTTTTAAGGACTCTAATAAGGTGTGCATGAGTCTTATTTGCCATGAACAAGACATGAGGTGAAGGTTGCAAAATTGGACTAGACATTTTTTTCCAAGCATCTTTGGTGAGAACATTTACTTCAATGCCAATATATACTAGAATATCTTAGATTACCATCCATTGATAACAACATTAACTAATATTTCTCCATCTTCCAGGGAAGTAGAACTAGGACTTTCCTGACGTCAAGCATGGTTTAAACATCAATCTTCACTTTTTTAAATTAGCTGAGTGTGGGTTTCATCTAGTAGGCAAGCTTGACCTTTAAACTAGGTGCTATGTTGGGGAATGATGTCTTCATAAAGCATGTGTTTGCATAGTTATTGGAAACTATCTTGCATTACTGGAGGTTCAGTTTCCCTTTACACAATGATGCATTGTGTGACATCCCTATCCTTAAGGTATTAAATTTTTCCTTAGAGCTCATGCACAAGTTTCATTGTATCCTAAAGAACATCCTTTTACTAAAGTGCATTAGGGTATTTCCTAGTGTGTGGTTCTTCCTGACATACCTTTTCAACTAGGTTGGGTGTAGATTACGTCTAGCCCCTGATGTGAGTAGCAATATTGACTTGTTGTATAATAGGGATCATTGGTTGAGCACACCATTACAGTTTGTATATACATATCATACCTACACCTTTCTCAATTCAATCATTTATAATTGCTACATATAGATTTGGGCACTCTTCTATCTAGTGGTCCTTTTTTTAGTAAGCAAGGTTGGGTATTCTAGGTAATCCCTTTGATAGTGGTCTAGAGAACCACATTTATATCAAGTCCTTGGTGGAAACCTACCACCTCATCCTCATCCTCTTCCATGCCCATAATAGCTACCATTGTCTTAAGAACTAGCGACTAAGGCTTGCTGCATGTCTCGTGATCGAGCCTCATGAATATCAATAATTAGATGGAAATCATTGGTGTCATGAGTATAAACATCACAAATTTTAAAATACATAGATACTCTAGTGCTCATGGTCTATTTCAAAAGTGGACAAGAATAAGCATCATGGTTATTATGATAAATCTCATAAGTTTACTTTATGACTGCATAGATGTTCTTGTGTAGGTGGTTGTTTCTTGTATATCCTTCAGTTTCACAATCGATATGCCAAAAAACACTATGTGTCTCATGTGCATTATTTTCCATCACTTTTTAAAACTAAGAAGCCATGGGTGTTATTTGTGCCTACATAAAGGGGCTAATCCTAATATCCATACTTCCAACCACTTCAACATGTAGGGAAGCCTCTAGAGCGTCTTGTGCATTGGTAAAAGTTATTTCTAACAAGTTTTGTTGAAGAGGTAATAATAATCCTCCTATGAACCATTGTGTATGTTGAGTAAGATTTATTTTAAAGGATAGCTTAGAAAGCAAGGTCTTGAACTAAACATCATATTCCTGTACACTCTTTGTAAGTCACTAATTTATGTCTTTCAGTGCCACTATACTCTACTGCTCAAACTCAAGAATATCAAATTCTTGTAGAAACACTACTTTGGGCTGGTCATAGTTGACCACTACTTGTTGAGGGTCAAATTTGTGATACCATTTGTGTGCACATTCTAAGAGGGTGGTTGCAAACTATGTTACCTTTCACTCAGAGGATGTGATGGCACATGCCCTCCAAATTAGTTCTCACTTATGAACATGCTCAGCTACATTTTCCATCCCTCAGTACTCAAGCAGATGTAATGTCATTTCATAATAAACCCTAGGTGGTTAAACAAATAATTATTGAGAATATCTAGCTCTTATTCCTAGAGGGGGTCCACTTCCTCCAATACCTCATCCTAATCCTCCTCTAGTGCCTCCAGTAGCATTACCCATGTGAAAGGCATGGTGGAGGGTTGATTTCCTAGATTGGGGCCTATATTATAGCCTTGGCTAAATCCTCTAGGAATTCCAAGCTATACCATGGACTTCTCTTGATTAGGAAAATATGTATATTCTAAGTTATTACCTAATGGCCTGGTCTCAATTTCCCTTATCCATTTAGCTTCTAAATTTGTACTATCTGTATCCTAATTCCTTATATTTACCCTATCTGACTTGAAGGCATGAACATGCACTATGGTGGGAGAGCCTGGTTGACTCGTACTAGGTTTGTCTCTAGAGATCCAACCTGTTTCTCCATAAGATAATAGTGGCAAAGGTTGTGCCCCATAAGTGATGGATTCCTCATGTGTGTCTAGTTCCCTAAGGCTCTTCACATCACTCCTTAAGTGTTCCCAATCTCTTCCCATGCCACTAACTCCCATGATCCTCTATTGAGCTTCATCATACTTCCATTTTTGTAGCACACATTGGCTTGCTACTATGTTGAACCCATAAATCTGAACCAACCAATAGTCTCCCCTCTAAATGTGTGACTCATGCATGTGAGATCTTAGCCTTCCATGGGTAGTGTTTCCAACCCAAGATCAATAATTAGCTTTTTAATCTTGAATGAAAATATCAAAAGATATTATCCTCTTGGTTTTCATAGAAAATTGAACTTTACTTCCTCAGGACCTGAATATGTGGTCACATCATATTCTAAGATGTAACTATTTTGAACATCCTTCCACTAGTAATCAACTACTCACGTCTAAGAAAATTTTAGTCATGGTAAACTCCTTTGCCATTTTGGTGTCCACAATTGTCTTCATCCAAGGTTTTGAGATCATCCTTAAGCATATGCTAAGATCCAAGAATGTAAAAGAACAAGGACCTTAGACAAGAAAGTCTCATATAATGAGTTGTAGATGTTTTGTTATACCCACTATCATGTAGAGACTCCAGGCTCAAGATATGGAATCACAAAATTGTCTTTGACATTGGTAATCCATTCTTCAATGTTCTCTAATGTAATGCACTCAAACATATCCCATGATTGTGCTCCAACTACTTCGGGTCCTAAAAACATAACCAAAATGTTGGGTTCTCTATTTATGTTGGTTTTAAAGCCTCTTCCCAATAGGCTAGCATGTTGGCCCTATCATATGAGGGACTATTCTCATACGCTCACCCAAATCATGTAGTGAAAGACCAATTCTCAAAGACTTTGAAACACGTGGTGTGTTTACTCATTTCTTGTCAAATAAATATCCTACTCTTGTTTCTTAACATATTATGCTACCATCACTAGCTAATTATAAAAGAAAGAAATTGTGACTTTTAATTACTTAACACATTTCAATATTCAACATAGTGCATAATCCATTGCTCAAAGTACCATATGATAAACATTAATTTCTCATTAAGTATTTTTTGATTATAAGATAATACTTCTTATATATTCAAAGGTTCCTCCTTTCATTCCTCTTCGTGAATGCTTACAATAGGGGTTTTTATACTTTTTTTCCCTATCCAAGTGTCCAATTTCCAACTCAAATTAGAGATATGGCACATAAACTCTCAATAGAATAAGTCATGGATTTTACAATTCATTGTTCCTATAGACTTGGGCCTTTATTCCCTTAGATGCATACTCTATGTTGTGCATTCATTTTCCAAGTGTTCAATTCCTTGTACGTTGTTCAAGGCCTCTGATCGATGGGTTTGAAGTATCCTTTTTTTATTATTTAAACTACTCCCATGTTCCTTGCGCTCCACTCCCTATGCACTTCCCTAGTCTTCCACTTCCTATTTTGGTTCCTTTGTTCTTGAGTTCCTCATGCCATATTCTCTTGACTATGTCCTCTCACATTGGTCCTTATGTGACATTATCCTTCTATGTCCTTCAACTTCTATGCTACTAGTCTCATGCCATGGTCCTCCCATGCCATGGTTTGCCCATGCTATGTTAATACTTGCATGAAAATAGATAATGGTCCCTTTGTGTTGCTTGCCAAAACTAGAGCAAATACTTGGTCATAATTGAGGGGTCAACATTGCAAGTGTAATAATAACCATTGAACTTCGCATACCTCATGGCATTTGTTGATCTAATCTGATTTATCTTCATTCTGCTAGCATCTTCATTCCATGATTGATTGTTGACCTTCAAGTTTTGATTATCCGTGTTCATATTAGTCTTCACCTTGTCTTGAGTTGCAATCTTTTGTTCTTCTTTGTAACCAATTCCAGTTCTACTACTATCATGATTTTGACTATTTAGAATGTTTTCTAGAACACTTGAACTATTTTTAAACATCACAAATGACTTCATCTTACTAGATGTCTTCTATAACTCATATTTTAATGACTCAATTTCAATCACATACCTTGAACACTCATCTTCTTTAGCTTTCAAGCTTGTAGATAGGATTTGTAATTGATAACTGAGATGCTTGACTATACCTTCATGCTCCTTGGTGTCTTCATTTATTCTTGCCTCAAACACATTGAATTGCTCCTCATATTACTTGATTTTTGACTCCATCTTCTTGTTAATCATCTTCTCAATCTTTAGTTCTTCAAGAGCATTAATTAATTCAATCTCACAGTCATCCTTGTCTTCTTCATTATTTGTATCACTCCATGTAGACTCTTTTTGATATGAACAAACTCCTTCTTCTACCATAAAGAGGGATTCATCTTCAATAGGACCATCATCATCATGATCATACTCTGAGTCACTGTCTTCACTCTCATTTGATGAGCTACAATCTTCATTGGTGTAGAGACTCTTCTTGTTCTTGAAAGACTTCTTCTTATCAATATACCTATTGAATCCTTTCTTGTTCTTATCAGACCTAAATGTCTTCTTGTTTTCATATTGGCATTCATCATGCTCTTCATCCCATCATTATTATGCTTATGAGGGAACTTATTGGTAAAGTGTCCTACCTCTCCATAACTGAAGCATTTGAAGGGTAGTTTATATTAGTGTAGGTTTTTATTTTTCCCTATTTTTTAATTATAGAAATTGTATTTCTTGTGCATACATGGAGTTTTCCTACATTTGTGGGATAGGTTAGCTTATGTGGAGGTGTGTGTCATAGATGTGTCATAGGTGTCATAAGAATGTCATAAGTAACTCCCTTGATGGGATTTACTTCTCTATTCTTAGCACCTTGTCACCACCTTTTATGGAGGAGTTACAGTCTATTCTTGGGGTGCCTTGTCCACCTTTTGTGGAGGAGTTACTTATGTACTCTACTATATGTATTCCTCACTTTGGCCATCTCGTGTTAATCAGATTTTGGTTTTCTCCATTTTGTCTTGTGCAATTTAGCTTCTTGTATAATTTTAAATTTCTTTAGCATCTATGTGGTATGCACTTGCTTCATCTCGTGTGATCACGTCTCCATTGCATTCGTATTATCCAGATTCTGGTAACAAATCCGATATGGTATCAGATCAAACCTAGTAATCGTGTGTCTGGTTATGTTTTTAGTTTATTTTGAAATCAAGAAGAGTGGAGTTCTCTTTATTTTTTTATTTCTAGATTTGATCTAAAATAAAAAAAAATCTTTCAATATCATTTCTTGCATCTTGGGATCCTTGGCCTTTGGGTGTCTTGGTTGTCTTCACTTTAGGTGTTGGTTTTGTTTATGTTCTTGGGCACCATTGTTGTGTGGAGTAGTAGAGGGAGGAGTAGCATTCAATCCATGCCAAGCTTTTGTAACTCTGGGCCAACCTTCTTCTGGTCTGCACCTAGCTTTTGGTCATCAACACCTTTTATTCTGCGATGCCATAGTCCTTCCAGCAAGGCACCTTTAGCAACACCTTTAGTTATTCCACACCATAGTCCTTTCAGCAAGGTGTCAAGCAAGCTATATGGCATCCAGCAGGTCTAAAAATTTCTCTTTTGTTTTTTTTGCAAAGTAAATCTGGATTGTGTTTTCTTGTTGGCACCCCTTCCTTGCTTGGCGTCCCATGTGGGACCTTAGACACATGGCATCCATAAATTTTGTCTTTGCTTCATTATTTTTAGTTAAAAATTGACTTGTAAAATAAAAATCAGTCAATTTGATTGAATATTTATTTTTTTATACAGTTTGGTAATTTGGGGATTTTCATTTAAAACTTGTATCTTCAACCTACGAAGACAAAGGGTGAGGCCCAGGTTGGTGGGAGGCCAATTCCCCCTCACACAAACCTCCTTTAGATTCCTCATTTTTTTCCAAATTCAATGAGTGGTTGGAAGGCCAATTTCTCTCTCATAACAGACATTTTTTTAATGTTTTAGTGCTTTTTTTTGCAAAAACACTAGTTTACAGGAAAATTAAACCTTTAATATCTTGCAAATGGTAGCTCAGATTTGGGTGCCATTTTTTTAAAAAGTGTTTTTAATTCAATTATCCACATCGTATGATTTTTATTTGTTAAAAATGCACTATTTTATAAAGTGCCTAAAATTTGGGTCTCTAGAGATGCATTTTCGGCTGAGTCCGACGTCCTGTTTGCTTTAAGTCTTGCACTAATTGCTCTAAGACACATTCTCAACTGAGTTCGATGTGTTTTGAGTGTGCACTTTAATATTTGGGGGGGGCTCAATGTTTTAGGGGGGTGTGATTGCTTTTCACAACTTGCAAATCTTTGCTTTCATTCTCCTTTCTGCATAATTTCACAACTTGCAATCAACACAACTTCACCTAAATTCAGCTTAAAAATGGATTCCTTTCAACTTAAACCCATAACACCCTTCAAATATCATGAATGGAAGGTTAAAATATCAAACATTCTTAGAATCAAAGGGTTGTATAGGATCACCATGGGTACTAAAGTAGAACCCAACATTGATGCTGAAAAGGTCAAGTGGTACAATTGTAGTGATGAAGCCTATGGATTATTGAGCTTGTCTGTGTTTCTAGAACTTATCTTCTATTTATAATTCTCCAAGACTCCTAATGACATATGGGACACCTTAGAAAACTTATTTGAGAAGCTTGGTGAGATGAGAGGTCATGAGCTCGAAAACAAACTCATAAGTCTAAGTCCTAGCAAATTTGACACCCTACAAGACTTCTTCACTAAGTTTAAGGCCCTTAAATTACAATTGAAATAATGTGGGATAGAGAAGAAAGATGATCAACTCATCATTTCTATTCTCACAAAGTTAGGTCCAAGTTATTCAGTCTTTGTCTCCACTTTCCATGCCACAAAAAGTGCCCTTGGCACTATATGGAAAATGCCTTCTATGGATTCATTAATTGCTGACTTGACTAGGGAGCAAGATAAGCTAATTCAAATGGGCACTATGAAGTCTACTCAACCCCAAGCTTTGATAGCTATAAATGGTAAGGATAAGACTTCAACAAAGGAGAAGAAGAAAAAGAACAAGGACCAGGATAAGAAGAAAGAAAACAACAATCCTACCAAAAATAACACTGAGTCTTCATCCTCCAATGCTAAAACTAAGAAGGAGAAGGTTAAGTGTGGATATTATAAAAAGATAGGGCATGATGAACACAAATGCATGAAGAAATAAATAGATCACCTAACTCATCTTCTAGAGAAGAACAAAATAGGTGTTCCTGAGTCCATCAAGCAGAATTCATCTACCCAAGATTCTACCAAGGCAAAAGGCAAGGGTAAGGAGAAAGAAAAGGGCAAGGCCCTTGTAGCTACTATAGCTTCTACATCATCATGGGTCATTTATTCGGGTGCTTCTCACCACATGGGCTCTTCACTAGTTGAGTTTTCATCTTTATAGCCTTGTAGCATGACTTCAATTAGTTTGGGTGATGACACATTAGTTTCTATTGCAGGGAGAGGGTCAGTTGAAATGGAAGGAGGAACATTCAATAATGTTCTAAGTGTTCCTTCTCTTTCAACCAATCTCTTATCAATGTACCAAATCACTCACATTAGTCAGGGCATGAGAGTTGAGTTTTCACTAGATTCAGTGGCTATCAGGGAGTTGCATAGTGATACTACAGTGGCAGTGGGTAGGGAAGATCACCAAGCTAGGTTATACAGCTTCTCACATTTTGCATCAGATTCTTCTCCATCAGCATTGCTGACTCATTTAGATGGAGTTATCAAATTGTGGCATGAGTGGTTTGGCCACCTTAACTACCGTTACCTTGAGCAACTTTGCAAAAATGACATGGTCATTGGCTTGCCTTGTGTCCAATTCTCAAAAGGACTTTGCGAGGGGTGTTCCCTTGGGAAGCATCCCAAAGCAAAATTTGAAAAATGCAAAGCTTGGAGGGCTTCACAACCTTTGGAGTTAGTCCACAGTGATGTATCGGGACCCTTTCCCAAACCATCTTTCACAAGGGCCAAGTATATCCTCACTTTCATTGATGATTTCTCTAGGTACACTTGGATATATTTTCTCAAACAAAAGTCTGAAGTGTTTGAAAATTTTCTACACTTCAAGGCTCTTGTTGAGAAACAGAGTGAGAAATCCATCAAGGTTCTTCGAACTGATAATGGAGGGGAGTATGTCAGCAATAAGTTTGAGCAGTTTTGCACCACATAGGGGTTTGATTTGTAGTGCACAGTCACTTACAGTCCTTCATAAAATGGGGTTGCAGAATGCAAAAATAGGTTCTTGAAAGAGATGGGTAGCTGTATGATTCTCTCCAAATCCTTAGCACCATAGTATCCAATTTGGCTTTGAAAGGGATAACACCCGTTGAAGCTTGGCATAAAAGGAAACCTGATGTTGAGCACCTTAAGGTTTTTAGATCCCCAGCCATGGCCCACATTCTGAAGAAGAAACACAAAGATATGAACTATCAGTCCAAGCCTTACATCTTTGTAGGATATCCAGATGGTATTAAGGGGTATCGCCTTCTAGATCCAGTCACTCATGAGTTTTTCATCGAGAGAAGTGCCCATTTTCAATAGAGTCCTAGAGACTCAACACTTGAAACTTCTTCTCCCTCATCGAATCTACTTCTTCATGATGATTCCTCATCAAATTTAGATCAGCCACAATAGGTTCTTGAGCCAGAGACATCTTCTTCTTCTTTGAGTTCAGATAACAAGGATAGTGATTCAAGGATAGAGGATGAGGAGTTAGCACCTGACTCGCCCACTTCTGGGCCACTTTAGGCTAGACAGACACTTGAGAGTGTTGGCACTTGGGTAGGAGATACTGTAGATGATAGACATACTAGGGGGATTTTAGAGAGATCCACATGCCTTCTTTGCTATAGTTTCAGATCCATAGACTTTTCGAGAGGCATCGGGGGTGCCTGAGTGGGATAGTGTTATGGAAGAAAAATATTCTTCTTTAATAAAAAAACACACTTGGGCTTTGACTTCACTTCTTAAGGGAAGAAAGATGGTTCGATGTAGGTGGATATATCAGACCATGTTTGCAGCAGATGGGTCGGTTGATAATTACAAGGTGTGATTGGTCACTAAGGGTTTCTCACAGGTGGCATGCATTGACTACTTAGAGACCTTTGCACCCATTGCAAAGATGACTTCTATCTAACTCACCTTGGCTATTGCCACAACACATGGTTGGGATGTTCACCAGATGGATGTGAAGAGTGCCTTTCTTCACAGAGACCTAGAAAAGGAGATCTACATGGAGCAACCGCCAAGATTTGTTTAGGATTCTTCCTTAGTATGCAAACTTAGGAAATCTATCTATGGCCTCAAATAGGCCCCTTGGGCTTGGTATGCCAAGATGGATTCCTTCCTTCTCACAACAAGTTTCACTAGGTGCCATTTTGATCCTAATGTCTACTTCTTACAGCAAGATGATTCGCTCCTAATTTTGGTTCTATATGTTGATGACCTTTTGATCATCGAGAGCTCTTCATCAGCTATTGTAGTAGTAAAGGCATCTCTCTAAGATAGATTTGATATGACAGACTTGGGTTTGTTTCACTACTTCCTTGGCATCGAGATCTCATAGTCAGATTTAGGGATTTCTCTTACACAGCCTAAGTATGCTCTTGATTTATTGGCTCAGTTTCACATGGCTGATTGCAAGCCATCTCTGGCTCCCTTTCTATCAGGAGTCAAGCTTGAGGCTGATTGTTCTTCACCATTGGTTGATGCCACTCGATATCGACAACTTGTTGGTAGTCTCATCTGCTTGACTCACACCAGGCCTGACATATCATATACAGTGGGACTTGTCTCTAGATTCATGCAGGAACCTCATGAGCTGCATTGGAAAGTAGCTAAGAGGATCTTGCATTACATATAGGGTTCACATAGATACGAGATTCATTACAGATTTGGCATAGAGTTTGACTTGGTTGGATATCCAGATTCAGACTAGGCTGGCAATTCACAGACTCATAAGTCCACTTTTGGTTATATTTTCTCTCTAAGTTCTGGTCCTATCAGTTGGTCTAGCAAGAAATAGAATGCTACTGCTATATCATCTACAAATCAGAGTATAGGGGAGCTATTAATGCAGCTACTGAGGTTATTTGGCTTCAGGGGATTCTTTTTGAGTTTGGCATTCCTATCAGGTAGCCCACCATCATTTATTGTGACAACTAGAGTACCATTCAGATTTGTAGGAATCCAGTTTAGCACTAGTGGACCAAGCACATAGAGATTCACATGCATTTCATTCGAGAGCTTATTCATAGTCAGGTCATTGACTTGATATTTTGCCAGTCTTCAGAGCAGGTTGCAGACATCTTCACCAAACCTTTCACTGAGAGCAAGTTCATTCATCTATGAGCTCTTCTTGGGGTGCGGTCCACATCTACAATAGCATCATCTTTAGGAGGGGCCCACTAGCCTCTTCTTTCTTTTATGTCTCTTTTGGGGGAGTTTTTTCCTATGGGTTTTCTCCTTTTCTCTATCTTATGGGAGATTACATTTGTACATGGGTACCTCATTAGGCCTAGTTGACGGGACCCATTTTATATTTCTACACTGCCCACCTAAGTTGCGCTTATGGGGGGGTATTAGTGTAGGTTTTTATTTTTACCTATTTTTTAATTAGAGAAATTGTATTTCTTGTGCATACATGGAGTTTTCCTACATTTGTGGGATAGGCTAGCTTATGTGGAGGTGTGTGTCATAGATGTGTCATAGGTGTCATAATAATGTCATAAGTAACTGCCTTGATGGGAGTTACTTCTTTATTCTTAGCACCTTGTCACCACCTTTCATGGAGGAGTTACAGTCTATTCTTGGGGTGCCTTGTCCACCTTTTGTGGAGGATTTACTTACGTACTCTCCTATATGTATTCCTCACTTTGGCCATCTCATGTTAATTAGATTTTGGTTTTCTCCATTTTTTCTTGTGTAATTTAGCTTCTTGTATAATTTCAAATTACTTTAGCATCTATGTGGTGTGTATTTGCTTCATCTCATGTAATCACGTCTCCATTGCATTTGCATTATCTGGATTCTGGAAATAACTCTAATAGTTTATCTTTATACTTGCCTGAACCTATTTTCAATTTTATTGTAAACAAAGTAATTAGTTCATCATCATCAATATCAGATATGTCATCCTCCTTGAGTTTCTTACCTTAGAACTTTATCTTTTGCTTCTTTTCTTCCTTAAATGTAGCTTCTTTCTTTGGTGGTTTATCTTCATTGACTCTCATCTCATAGGCTATGAGAATACCATGCATTTCATCTATTTTCATCTTTGTGAGATCATGAAACTCTTCTATGTCAGAAACATTTGGATCAAATTTGAGGGTAAGATACCTTAATAAATTTTGAACAATATTAGCTTATTCAATCTCCTCTCTAAGACCTTTGATGATGTTCACAATCTCACCAACTCTCTATAGATATGATGTCACTAAATCCTCTTCTTTCATCTTGAGACTCTCAAATTATCTTCAGTGAGTCTGCAACTTGGCCAAATTGACCTTTGATTCCCCTTCATAAATGATCTATAATTTATCCTATATCTCTTTGGTAGAATTACAATGGATTACCTTTGCAAACTCAATCTTTGAAATACCATAAGTGATGGCATTCATTTCCTTAGAATTGATCTCACACAACTTCTTGTCTATAGAACTAGTTTTAGGATTATGGCGTGAGGAATACCCATCCAAAACATATTGAAATATGTCAAACCCTAGTGACATGATGTAGATCTTCATCCTCACACTCCAAAAAGCATAATTAGACCCATTGAACATCTATGATTGCTTAGTGGAAAATCCTCCTTGCATTTGATGGCTAACCATATTATATCTTGGATCACCTTGAAGTTGTCAAGCCTTCACTAAAATAAATACTCTAATACCATTTGTTAGCAGTAAAATCACTAAGATGGGGGTGAATTAGTGATGAAATATAATCCAACTTTAATTTTAATCCTTTCAAACCCTTAATCAATCACCACAAGCATTCATAGAACATATAAGTCATTCATAATAATGAACAAGAGAATAATGCAAGATTACACACATAACACATGAATTTATGTGGCAAACCCTCATGGAGGATAAAACCCACTTTCAAGCTTGTAAACACATGGACTACTTGTCTTATAAGATGATCAAAAACATGAGACCTTTAGTGAAGCACCCACTTCATAAGGATCACCAGCCCTTTAGGATGGAAAAACACCTCTTGCCCTAGATGTTGAGCACCCATAAAAACACCTATGAAATTAAGATATCCTAATCTCAGTTCTCTTCAACCCTACACACTCTCTCTAGCCTTCACAGCCTTTCAATGCATCTACAAGAACCTTTTGCATCACTCTACACTTATTCACACATACTCAATTATAAAACCTAGAATAACTCTATCATAACATCATCAACATGACCAAATGGTCATACACACATACCTCACACTCCTCTGATTCTCAACCCATCTACCAAGCTCACACAATCTTCACCTTTCCTTCACTCACACTATACACTCTCTATACTTCACTTATAAACTATACAAACTTACAAGTCTACTATTATGACATTATAATTATGACATATACATCATAAACATAATCCTTAAACTATTTTATTCTTCAATCCATCCACTAGGCACACTCACTCTCCTCTTTCTTCACCTCTCAACTCTAGAAACTATGACCTTTGATTTCACTCTTTATAGAGACTTCATGAATTCATCTTCTTGGTTAGCTATTAGACATGTATTAAACCTTAATGCCTCTATCACATTAATATGTATCTCAATACCACCCTCATAGGTTGACCATAGCATTCATGGGTCATCCTTAAGTAGCTACATCTTTTAAATAGGCCTAAGTAGCCCTTATAGGTCTCATGGAGACCTATTCACCCCTTTAACACTTCATCAAGAAAATTAGGAACACAATACCACTTAAAAATTCATATGTCCACTCCTCATGACCCCTAAGACACCTTCAAGTGATTACATATATCACTACACTCCTCTGCGTATGCACAATCTACTCAAACATTAGTCTTGTACACAAGAACACCATAAATGAACAAACAATCAACTTATAGGCATTTTTTCATACTGAAGATGGATTTTTCAAACCTCCAAAATCCATATATATGGTCCTTATAGAGTCTAAAACATTATCCAATAGTCAATTCACCTTGAAACATCAAAACACCATTAATATAAACACACGCATCCTTCTTGGGTCACTTGCAGAAGATGGTCAAGCCCATAGTCAACTTTGGAGATAAATAAATATAATTTTATAGACAATAAAACCTTATAATATTTTTTTATGGATTCCTTTACAACTTTCCTTTTTACTCCATCAACAAATTCATCCATATGCTCAAGATATAAACAAAACAATCAACATTGTTTTTCCTTTGTTAATTTGAATATTCAAAATCCAATAGTCATTGTTTAATTAAAAATATTAAGACATGCTCCTTCATATCATGCCTTCTAGAAACTTGATAAAATTTTATCCATAGATCTCCTTGAGAGTCTCCTAGCCTTGAATTTCAATGTTGGTCATTGATATTTGATCTAGGCTTTGGAGATTGTGACACTTGGCAGCCCCATGTGCCTTATATGTACCCTATTGTCAATTTTCATTTAGTTAATGGTCTTGCACCACTTGGAATCTCCACATGCCTTTTGTGTAACATAATTTTAATCTCCATTTAATTTACACTTTTATGCCACTTGGAAGCTTTATGTGCAAACTGGGCCTATTAACTCATAACTTGATTCATACCATCGATCTCTATCTGTATGGTTGAACATGTGTTTTTTTATCTTTGATATACATGATAAAATGAATGTCATTGATCTATTAAACATATGATCAAATGTAGGTCATTGATCTATTGCTAATTCATCATATTTGTGACACATGTCACCATCACATTCAAACTCTAGATCCTTTGACTTATTCACCTCATGATCATCGTTAGATATCCATCTGCATGATCACCCATGTGCCATTGATACTTGATCTGATCAAGCAAGGTTTTCAAACTTGGCAGCCATTTATAATGGTCATTTTATATTATACATTTTTCAAAGTATGGAAACTTTACAATCTACCTAGTAGGTTAGCTTTGTACCTCGATATCTTTTTCTACACACCATCTCATGACCTAAAACTTGGACTACATGATCTCTTCTCATAGGATAATCCATCCATATACCAAACTAATCTTGAGACATTTACACATGTGAATGTTGACATCATCAATCTTCCTACTCAACTTTATCTACCAAGATGACTAGGAAAATTTAGACATTCATATGACTACTCTAATGAATTCCTTTCACTTCCACAAGCACTCCGAGAAATCATAACACCCTAGAGGGTCTCTGCAACATGACCACACCATCAATAACATCCATTAAACTACCTATCCAATCACATACTAAAGAATAATGAAAGAACACTAAGGCATAATTTGTCATTATCTTGCTAACACATATGACACCTCATCAACACCCTTGGCCACCTTGGAGACATCATTTATAACTCTCTAACACACCTATCTATTTTACATGGATATTTATATTATGTTTTATGTATTTTATATGGTTCATTTGTTTTCAAATTTTCTTATGATTTATTATTGTTCTTTTCATGATTGCACACTTATGTTTATGAGTTCACTTCATTCATTTATTATTTTTCTTTTACAATGATTGTTTGCTATCTTATCTCACTTAAACCTCAGATAATTATTATTGTGACTTGGTTATACAAACATTGATTCCCTTAGTAATCTTTCTTTACCATATGATCAGTTAGCAAACAAGATGTCTCATTGCACTTCTATTTGTTGGCTTACTTCGAATCTCCCTTTATTCCTTTATATTCCTTCCATATACTAAGCATACATATGGTTGATACTTGAGATTAAATATTGGTTCATAGGTAAGCCTAAGTGTTTATTCATTAATATACTTAGATACTTAACTTCATTTAACCAAAGTCTAAATCTCATTCATGTGTATCACTTCTATCACTCATGTTGGTTATTACAAATCTGTATGGAAGAGGAATCATAAAAGTCGTAAGAAGGTTAAAAGCCAAATCATTTAAACAAAAGGTAATGATATAAAATTCAACATACAAATTTAAAATTCAAATCAAACTAAAAGATGTGACTCATAGCACATCTCTTATTTATAATCAAAGTTCAAACTCCACATTTGGACTCATGATAGAGTCAAAGTCCATTAGGCTGCAGTAGGCTAGTAGATTGGGATAAGAGAATAAAAAAAAATTTAGTGCTACCTACTTTCTCACATAAGTACAAAATCTTCGTAGTAGACTAACAAATCTGTAAGAGGTCCTGAGGAATAGGGAACATGTTGTGGGAAGGTAGGTCCATTTTAATTTTCTTGTTCATATAACTAGCATGAGTCAATCTTAGTATTTCACCTATTTTCCTATACAACTTTGTACTTATTATGAGCAAGTATCCTTTGTATTTTGATGATCACTAGACTCTTAGTCTCTCTCCTTTGTACCTAGTAAGCCTCATGTTTCCTAAGGTCTTCTCATAAATGCCTATGCCATTTTTTTTTATGTTCCCTCTTTCATTACAACATTCTTAATATTTTCCATTGAGAAATAGTGTTTTGTTAACTGATCATTCCCCCTAGGGTTTCCATTTGTGAATTGTAGTGTAAGACCATGGATAGGATTAGACACTCCTAAAAAATTACCATAATAAAAATAATTCCTTATTACCATTCACCTCATTGGTGTTCCCCTTGTGAGTTTAGTGTAAGAACATGGATATGATCAGGCCCTCATCACAAATTAACACATTATAAACATCTTTTAAAATCATTTCCATAGTTGTTTCCACCTCATTGGTGTCCCTATTGAGGTATTTTAAATGATGTATCCAAGGTTTCCAATAATTTATATGAGGTGTCAAATAGTGTTCATGAGGTGTCAAGGTTGTTATCTAGTCAATAACAAAGTGTGCTTTAATAGTCATGGATGGATCTTCATTATTTGGTTGGATAGGCAGGTTGATGGATGTTGTTGATCATGTGATCATGTTTTAGGGGTAATATGAGGTGTCAATAGTACTTGGGGTACTTGTGTAATTCAACTTAATTCATTGGAGTAGTCTTGTGAAAGACTAGGTTCTCCTAGTCAACTTAGCAGATCTACCTGAGTAAGCAGATTGATGACATCAACATTCACACATGTGAAGGTGTTAGAAGAAAATAGTCACATAGGTTTGTGCATAGATCATGTTTTAAAAATTTATGGTAATGCAAATTTGGTCTCCCAGGCATATTTCTCTATTTTCCATGCCAAATTTGCATTAAAAACTAATTGTTAGAATTCAAATATTTGAATTTACGAAGGAAAACATGTCCTCATTGTTTTAGTTATAACTTTTGATATTGGAAGAATGTGATGGTTGTATACAAATAAAAGTGGTAGATAATTTTAAGGGAAATTTAGGAAAAATAATGTGGAGGTTTGATTGGTTGTACACCTACATTTATTATGGTCTAAAGTTGACTAAGGGTTTGATTTTCTTCTGCAAATGATTCGAGAAGGATGTTTAGGTTTTATTGATGGTGTTTGGATGTTTAAAGGTGAATTATATATTAGAGAGTTTTTTATAATCCCTTAGGATCATCTTCATGGATTTTTAAGGTTTGATTAATCCATCTTTAGTATGAACATTTGCTTACAAGTTGACTTTTGATTCATTCATGGTGTTTTAGTGTACAAGGTAAACGTTTGATTTGTTTTATATATGTATAGGTTTGTATGGATGAATGTAAGAACTTGAGGGTGTATTAGGGGTCATGTGGCATTGACCTATATGATTTTTATGGGTCTTGTGTTCCTATTTTTTCTTTATGAAGTGCTAAATGGGTGAATAGGTAAAAGGCCAACTAAGGCCTAATTGAAAGGAGTAGTTGCTTAAGCATGATCTATGGATGCTAGGGTTGACATATGGAGGTGGTATTAGGATATGTCATATTGGGGTGTAATCCTTAGGATTTAAGGAAAGTCTTATGTCTGACCAAGAAGGTAATGAGTAAATATACTCTATAAAGAGCAAAATCAAAGGTGATGGTTTCTAGAGTTGTTATGTGAAGGATAGTGAAGAGTGAGTGTGTTTGTTGGATGGATTGAGGAATATATCAGGTTGAAGAATGTATGCATGACCTATAGGTCATATTTATAATGTCATAACAATGTTCTTGCATGGTTGAAGATAGAAGATGAATGAAGAAGTAGCGAGTGATCCAAAAGGGTGTTTTTGATGCATTGCTTGTGTGTGAAGGTTTGAGAGAGTGTAAATTATTGAATAGAGGTGTTATACATTGTTCTTCCATCAGATTGGTAGGTAATTGGAGTTATAGAGTTGTTGGTATTATAGATGTTATGTTGGTGCTCAACATCTAGAACAAGATGGTGTTTGTTCATGCTTAGGGGTGGGTGCTCCTTATGAAGTGGGTGATTTACTAAAAGGTCTATTGTTTGTGATATATTATAGGACTTTAGTCCATGTGTTTTTAGGATTGAGAGTGGGTTTTATTCCCCATGAGGTTTTCCCACATGATTCATGTGTTATGTGCCACTAATCTTGCATAGCTTTCTTTATGAATGATCTATATGCTTCATGAATGTTTATGAATAAGTGTTTTAGAGGTTGAAGTTTTAAATTTCTTCAATCACTAATTCAGCTATCCTCTTAGTGATTGTACCTCTAACAACTCCCTTTATGAGTTACGATGTAAGAACATGGATAGGACCAAGCCTTCCTCATAAAATATTCCACTACCCAATTCATATTATAACCAAGTCACAATGAAATTACATGTGTCAAATTTGAGATAAGTATTGTTGGATTATGAGTTACACATCATTTATATACTTTCCATCTTGATTTAGTATGTTTTGTGATTACTTCATAAGTCTCTCACTTTTATCTTCTTATTTTTTGATTGCATGTATGTCTACAACCATTTAATTAAATTTGATCCATACATCCCAACTTGAATTAGTTCAATTAATTTAATTTCCTCTTACATTTTGTTTTTCTTTGAATACTTCTCAACTTAATTTAGTATGATGTATTGACTTAATTTTTTAAATTTTTACCATTATTTTTTCATTTGTCTTCTATTTTATTACAAATTTTCATACTTCTAAATGTGATATAGTGTTTTTTTATTTGTTTTAATTTAGTACAAATATTTTACATGGTTTGAAAATACATTTTACCCCTTTTTACCATTTTTGGTTTATTATATTTAATCATCTTTTGTTTTTACACATTTCCCATCGCAATATAGTGTGTATTACATTTGTTTTAATTACTTATACTTTTCCAAATCATTTTTTTCCTTTTTATTTTTAACCATGCATGTGTATCACGTAATGCTAGAAAAGAAAACACACATCACATATTTACCATATCATATGCAATAAAAGCTCATTTACATGTGTTAGAAAGCAAATATATCCATGCATCTGCATCCAAATCCAAGTATAACTCATAAGATCAAGGAATTGTCTACACACACACACAGATATATATCATGTGTTTTATATAATATAACATATAAAATACAATAGCTACAGCTCTAAGGTTGTGTTCCATCTTATTTATTCTGTGGCCTAGCCATGCTACCCACAGACTCTTATGACTGACCCCTTTGAATGGTGAGTTGTAAATAGGTAGTCTAAGATCTAAAGACAACAAAATGTCCCTATATATTATCCACCTAGGCCTATACCTATCTGAGCTAGACTGTAGTCATCATGTGCACAGATCACTCTTATGCCAGGGCTTGTTAGGCCTGAGCCTCTCTATCTCCTACCCTTATTGATGTTTTTAATCTATCACCTCATGCATGTAATTATATTTTAGCTTCTCCCAATAGTCAAAATAGCTCACCTGATCTAGGGTGGGTGAAACCATATGATCATCTAATGTGGTATGGTTGTATGGAAACAACACCCCATCCAAAGTATCATGCTGAATAGACATAACCAGGGCTCCCCATTTGACCTCCTCTACTACAAGATTTTCAAAACTAGATAATGAAAATGAGATCAAAACTCAGAGGGATCTATCTCATCTCTATAATATCTCCAAATCCCAAGGTGACCAATCGATCCCTATCCATATATGCTAAAATCTTTAATAGATCTAGTATCCAAGATGCAACCACTAGGCACCAAAATCTTTGTTGTCTTTATAAAATATCAAAAAACAAAGGATGTATCATATTTAGATGTCATAATATATAAAATACAACATTACATATTATCAAAAATTTATAAATTAACTACTTCATCAGCTTGCATGATTTAGTTTTCTAGTTTTCTTATTTTTTTACACAATCAACCTATTTGATACTAAGTCAACCCTTTTGTTTCAGACTGTATCGACCTATTCGATACTAAATAAATACTTTATCAACTTTAGAATACTACATCATCCATGTGGCACATAGTTAGCCCCTTTTATAAAACTATATCAACCACACAATATAAACTGCATCAACTAGAGGGTACTATGTTAGCCATCTTCTTGTTTCAAACTATATTGGCCTACTATTACGCACTCAGCCATCTTCAGTGATATAATATCAGCCCAATTTTATGCAATCATCCCCCTATTTCTATTTCACCTTATGAACTAAATTGACAAATTTGAATCTATTATTTATATGTGGTAAATTTTTGACCATTTACCATAAATGCCTTAGGCATTTATTTATTCAATCTTTCTTACCCAGTACCCCGTTCTACCCCTAGTCTACCTAAAAAATTCTTAGGGTCAGTTTATGTTCTATATTTTGCCTACCATCAAATTTTTTATATTTATCTTAATTTTAATTAAAATTTCAAATAAATTTGAAATTCATGCTTTCTTTCTTATGTTGTACCCATTGTGGCCACTATGCATCCTCCATATCGTAACTATCATCTCCTCACCATGGTCGTTCTCTAGGATCAAATTGGGTCTCTCAGAGTAATATTTTATAAAAATAGTAAAAATAATAAATGAATTTTTTTCATCTTATTTATATTTACTATTCAAAATCATTTACCTATCAAATATTTACAACCAGATTATTTTTTTGATCATATCTTTGTTTCTACTAGCTCTTTTTTTGAACTGCAAGATGCTCTAGAATCTTGACATCATAGAGAATATTTTCACATATTACATATATATATATATATATATATATATATATATATATATATATATATATATATATATATATTGTAAAAATTTTGATTTTTTGCTTTTTCACTAATTTTTACAAGTTCACCTAGTGCTCCCTACATTGGATCCCTTCACATTTTTTTCACTTCATTTCTTATCTACAACACTAAGATAAATAAAGGTATATATTTTTCAATTATGTCCTTTCATTTATATTATTCAATTCTTAATAAAATTTATTTAGCTTCAACATTATGTGTTTCTATGTTCTTTTCTTGTATCACCATCCTCTTTTTCACTTACATGACACATGATGAGCTTTGAGTGGGGCATATGTATACACATAATAATTTCAAAATGTATCAATTATTAGTGCTTTCTCTCTTACAAGAACCTATTGAGTCTCAATATTTTTGAGTGCACATATTAAAGGGTACACTAGGAAAGGGGTGGGCATACCATTGGTGCTTTTTAGGATTGTTGTCTGCTATACCACCACTTTCTATCTACACAACCATCTAATATACACTTCCCTAAGCTTTGCCTTCTCTTTTACACACTCCTCCAAACAATTCACCACCTTAATTAGCCCCTACCTAAGCCTAAAACCCCTTTTTGACATGTACCAAATAATGTCATATTGGGTTGACCCTATATTCTAGTTGATATCTACAAATTATGGGCCTAGGTCAGCCTTGGTCGACCTAGACCAAGACCTAACTTATTTTTGTTAATTAGTGATACATAATTAAATTGGGCCGACCCTATTGGGTAAAATTTTAGACAGGTTTATGTTTAGATTTAGCTATATATACCCATTCATTTCACCATTTATGAGAGGAAGAGAAGAAAAATATTATATTTCACATATGCTTATCCACCATTCTACTTGAGGAGCATTGCTTAGGTTTTCAATACTTTATTTGGAGATACAAATCTTTTGTTGTGGAGAAGTCTTTTGGCTACATAAAGAAGTTATGTATGTTAGAGCTGACATATCCTTGTTATCCTTACATACCAAGACAACCTCTTGTGAAGCATCTTGGCCAAAGGGAGAGATTTAGGCTCAATGGATTTGTTTTCCAAGGTAAGTATTACTAAGTTTTTTCTTCCTTTGTTAAATTAGATAGATTAGCATTTGTACTTATCTCACATGTATTAGAATTTCCTATACATTGAATTGAGTATATATCTTCTATGCTTGTTTAATTTCTATGTTTATTAAACCCACTTTGTGCCACAATATTTGTTGATGACTAGATTAGATTTTAATTTACTTTTCACATAATTAGTGAATATGAAAACATATTACCTATTTAAGATTATTGCATGGTGTTGCTTGACTAGAGGTTTTAGAACCCCCTCTAATGATGTTATTGTGGTAAGAGACCCCTTGGTTAGGCTTAACAGATCCATCATGGTCATGACCCTAAATATCTAATTTATCAAAAAATAGGAGTATAAGTAGGATTTGTCTTCTTAGATCTAGGATTGATTAATAAGTCAATTGCATTTTCCTTCATATATGTAGAGTAAGATTAAAAGATGTGTTATTACATGTGTTAGTCAAGAAAACATTTATAAATAAGCATATAGATCTATAACATCAAGCTTACTCCATCATGAGGTGTTGATAGTGAATTCTAAGATCTATTTAAGAAAGGAATACTACCAAACCTTCCTAATAACATCCCTCCTTTGAAAAGTGGCCAAAAAGCATGCTTTTCCTTAGATTTGGTGCTCAAAGTTTGCATCAATGATGAGTAGTATGATCCTCCATCATTTCCTAATAAACCAATGGCTTAGGCTCACAAGTTTGATCAATTTATGCAAATAGGTGAAGCTTTATGGAGATAATTTTGCATAATAACATTACATAATTTAAGCTCTTTTAATAAATGGTGAGGTCTTATATTTATAGCTTTCTAAAAAGGTTCAGGATCAATCATGATCATCCATCTTGAGATTAAGATGTGTGGCCATGAATTGATTTAATTTTTGAAGGGACAATCCATAAATATTCTCATTAATATTTGGAAGAATGGGGCATTGATGAGGCATGGGAGGCTTAATCCTAATATTTGTTTCATTAATGGCCTATGGGTGCCACCCCATTGATGATGTCATGGGATGATGCATATCTAAAAAATGAATTTCCAATAAATATATTTTCAATAATTTCATGGAATTTTCACTTAGGCTTTTGATTTGGTTTAATTTGCCTAAGTGGGATTGGTTAATTTTTTGTAAATCTTTGGAAATCTATCACACATTTAATCAACCTAGTCAAAAATGTCATTTTACTAAGTTATAATTTGACTAGAGCATAACCATAAGAAGGTGTCAATTAAATACAAAATAATACCCTAATTAGGGCATTATGGACATGAAATAACACATGTATGTGATGTGTGCTACCGAATTAGAAGAATTTAGTGGTCCAGAGCATCATTTTATGTGGTTTAAATTTGATTTGAAGTGATTTAAGAAAATATAATAATTACATAAAATGCATTATCCTATTCAGGGATATATGACTAAATCGGGACCTATTCATGACAAGTTTGAATGATTTAGTGCATTATAGTGATTTTAGCTCAAATTTTACATTATCGTAGGATATTACTGAGATTGAAAATTATAGCATAATAGTGATAAGAATTAGATGTCTACATTTTTATCCTATCTAAGAAGGTTTGGTCAGACATTCAATTGAAGTGACATCTTTTCAAAGAATGAAAAGGTCATTATAATCAAAAGAAATAAATTTTGCACCTACTTTTTATTTTTAAAGTTTTCATGAATTACGAAAAAATAGGGTTATGAAAATGCCCCAAAAATTATTTAGATGCCCTAGATGCCCCCTTGAGATGAAGATGGAAAATTTGAAAATATTTGATGCGTGGGCCCTAGATCAAAAGAAATTATAATCTCATTAATTTCAACAAAAAGGCTAAAAATAGAAAAATTAGAAGAAAGAATAAGGAAAAATTGATCAAAGGGGCTAAAACAGTAGCCCAAGAGAGATAAAATGATTTAATTATTGGCTTAGGGGCTGAAAAATATGAAAATTTTATTATATTTTGACCCTTGTGGGTGAAAATAGTTCATTGACACCCCTAGCTATAGTAATTTTTGAGCTGTGAGATTTTTGTGTGATAAAGCTGAGAACAATGGCCAATATCCTACACCACCATCATCTTGGAGAGCTCGTGAGAGAGTATCAGCAACCATCAGGTAATGAACATCCATGATTAATTTTTTGAGTATTTAATTTGGTCATTTATTTCATGTAAGAAGTAGGCAAATGATTGATCCCACCATTTTCCCAATTTGGAAAATGATGAATTTGCTCATGAAAATGGTAAGAATGCCATGAGATTAGTGATCTCACTGATCTTTCAATAGGATCATGGGTCAAAATGGTGAGTTCACCAAGAAATTGGCAATTTTACTTTTTTGGGTGTTTTTTGCCCTGTCAAATGATGATCTCACAAATATTAGCAGGATCATCTTGATAATTAATGGGAATGTCTTGAGAAATGGTGAATTCATGATAATCAGTGGGATCACCTTGCAGAGTAGCAAGAACATCTTGTTAAATGGTGGGTTCACAAACATAACTATAATAACATTAGAAGAAAATATAATAGGGCCTGTAGGATATTAATCTAGGACCAAAATTAGAAGAAGAGAGATAGAGACACAGAGGATTAATCTAGGCCTTAAAATTAGAAGAATCTAGTGAATGATAGGAAAGATAATGGATATGATACCTATGTTTGATTTTTAGGATCGATTTACAATCATCACATCATAAGAGTGATGTTGTTGAGTACTATGGTGATAAGGGCTAATGATGGATGATCTCCTAGGCATCCTAATAGTGGTAGACTTGTATCACCTGAATCGATTTCTAGTGATCCATGTAGATAGAGCATACTTTTTAGCACTATCATAGAGATGGAATTCAGAGACCTCTACTTTTCATCTACTAACTGGGGAGGGTATAATGACACTCAAAGATATACACCATATTCTGCAAGTGCTTATGCAATGAATCAAGATTACTTGGATGGGGGTGAGATGATAGGCTATGTTAAATGACCTACTCAGGGTAGTGGACTAGGAGATTATTGATGAGTATACAGAAGTGGATGCACTAAAGGATTTGGCTTGGCCCCTAGAGGGTGGAGTAGGATAGGGGACAATTCCCCTAGAGGTGATAGTACTGATAGCTCTTGTTAGCAACCTTTTGTTTCCTGATAAGAGTGGATAGTTCTTTCCATTGGGGCTAATTAGCATGGTGTAATAGATGTTTGATCAATTTGCATGGTTTACTTAAGGACCTATGATTCTTGCATAGTTGTATAGGGATTTGCATATGATTGCATATTAAGTAGGGTACAAAATAGGGCACAACATAGTTACTATAGGTATGGGCCTGGGAGCACATAACCATTGCATGACTAGTGGGGTTGAGATATCAAAGGGGACCAGAGGATCATGTGGCTTGGGGATGGTACCTAATAGGACTAGGCATGCAAGGACACTTAGGGGACTTGTTGTATTATCAATGACTGATCATGAAGATGGATGATGGAGACTTTATTTGGCATCCCTACTTAGGGACATAGTGGTTATGGGTAAAGAATTTATTTTTTATTAGGTATATGATCACACCATGCTATATCACAAGGTGCCATGACTATGTGATGGAGAGATATGGGTCAGATCAAGTTCAGTGGTAGTTTGGTATGTAACAAAAAGTCTTAAAGGGTCCACACTACTTTGAATATGTAACTGGGGAGATCAAAGAGTGGGAAAACTAGTTTGCAGGGTAGAGGCAGTGATAGATTATGATAGGGTGGTTTATGTGCTATGGGATTATGTGGGAGAGGTTTTAGATTCAAGGGTCATAAATGTATATGTTATATGGTATATTAGAATGAGACACATCTAATTGATGAGGCCTTTTCCCTAGTAACTAGTTCTTTGGTAGAGGTGGGTGTAGATGAGGAGGGACTAAGGACAGGCCCCAACACAATGATAGGTTCAAGTGATGGTGCAACTAGCCATTCCATATGTTATTGCATTACAGGTGCTATAGCCTTAGGAATATAAATATCCCATTGAGGATGTTGATATGGATGAGCTAGATGGTTAGGATGAGGGTACAGGGGATGCCCTAAATGGTGACAAAGGCCATGGGACAGGGTTAAGAGAAAAAAGGCCCTCCAAGATAGGTATAGGATCAAGAGGGGTAGGTACCTCAATCACAGGGAGGTCCATAGAGTACCAATATTTGATTGAGAGACTCCAGAGGGAGAAAATTGCATGCCTCACAAAGATTGTAGTCTATAGATCACTATGGATGGGTTATAGGTGTAATTAGTTATAACTCAAGGAGATACCACTAGGTTACAAGGTCTTATTATAGCCAAGGATTTAGAGATTATTGGTCTTAGAGGATAGGTGGCATAGTTAGCAGGGGTTTAGGCCCAA
>JARHVA010004523.1:685000-815000 GCA_037957365.1 Torreya grandis
TTTCAATTAAAAAAAACATAAATAAAGAGAAAAATAACAGTACAAAAATGTAATTTGACTTAGAATCAAGATATAAACAATCAAGATTTAAGTAGGCACAATAATACATATAAAAGCAAAGGAAGAACAAATTATTAAACAACCTAAATTCAATATATGGATAATCAAGATCCATGCATATTAACAAAATTTACTTTAAAAACAAACAAATAATAAAACAAGTTAAGGAAAGCCTAAGTGAAATCCAAACTCAAAATGTTAACAAAAACGTAACTAAACATAAAAGAACAAAATGATATAGTAAACAAGACAAAATGGAAAAATAAAAGACAAAAAGAGAGTCACAACGAATACCAAGAAACAATGAAGAAGATACTAAAAAAATGAACAAATAATAAAATAACAATAGAGAAAATAGTAACTCAATAAAATAACAATGAAAACATAATAAAATGCTAACAAACAAAATAATGCCACAACATAATGCAAATACAAACTAACAAATGAACAACCAAAAATAAATGAAGAGATAACAGATCAAGACAAAACAACAATAAAAATAAAATAAACACACATAAACAAGGGTTAGTCACAATGTCAGTGCAAACAAAAAACAAATTGTTCATGCATGTGTAATAAGGGCATTACGCTCTATGATAGCGTGACCCATAAGATAATAAATAACAACACTAGTACAATGAGACAAGAATAAAGGAAACAAAGTTACCATCGAATGATAGGGAAACAACAACACAAAACAAAATGGAGGAAAATTGATGAAAAGGAAGGGTTGGCCAAGTTGACTGCAGATGCACGAGGTAAGTGGATGTTGCCTACATAGTTATATGGATGTGAGATCTAAACATAAACTTTAGGCCAAATTTAGTTCTCCTAGGAGATGGGATAGAATAAAAGTGATCATAAGAAAACATGATTGTATTGTAGAGGAATAAGGAAATGGGATCACAAAATGGCGAGTGCATTCAAATGATTACTCACAAAATGGTGAGGGTATAAGATTCTTGGAAAATGTTTTTAGTGTTTTTTAAGCATCCAAACTAGATTGAGAATCATGAGATACTAAACAGTTCAACTCACAAACTAGAAAGAGCATGGGATCATAATAAACAAAGGTTCAAGGCAATGTTTTTGTTTATTTTGTTGAGTAGTTTCTAATGTTTTTGGGATTTTGAGATAAGGAATAAAAATGAAATATTAACAAAAGGTTTAAGGAACTATCTAACTAAGGAGATGCATTTCCACATATAATATTTCAAACACAACTAAACCAGATGTAATAGGGTTCATGAATATAAATAGTGGCACAGAAAACCACTTCGTTGAGGAGTAGCACATCCACATGGAAGTAAAATAGCTAAACCAGATATAATGATACCTATGATTCTATCAAAGCAATAATTCCTACCAAACAACACAATAATAATAATATAAAAATATGTATCTTTTAATGAATCCAAGGATCCCTTCAACAGGCAAAAACCATGTGTTGATACATCCTTTTACACTTTTCTACAAAAATAAGTTGTGAAATATTGTTTAAGCTAAATTGTTGTGTAGAATGGGCGCTAAGTGTGTTTGGGATGCCTAAAAATCATAATCAAAATCATAAGTGGTTATGGGATACATCTATCTAGGTTACAATGGTCCAGAGTTACAATAGTCTAGGGTAGTAAAAGAATATTGTTCAAACTAGAATGGTTTAGTATAAAATGAGATAGAATAAAAATGGTGTAAAATTGAATGGCCTAGAGTATAATACTAGGATAAATAACTTCAACACAAGTTTCCCCCAAGTAAGGGATCTTGTAGATAATTGTTTAAAAGGATATTAAGTGTAAAACCGCTTGACATGTACAATATTCATGGGTTTTGGGAGCTCTTTGCCATTTAGAATAGCCAATCGTTATGACCTTGATCCATAATTTGCTATGATGGCATATGGGCTCAGCTAATTGGGTTGAAATTTACCTTGCTTCTTGCATTCAACATTCATGTTATTTTAATTCTCTTTCAAGACCAAATCACTAATTTCAAACTCTCAAGGGAGAATGTGCTTGTTATAGCTTCTACACAATCTATTTTGATATGATTTTAAGTTATCTAGGGCAATCAAATGCTTTTCATCAAGGAGCTTAAGCTCTTACAACCTAAAAACTCTATAATCTTGATATCTACAATTTTTTCCAAGGATACCCATATTGAAGGTAGCTCGATCTAAAATAGGATAATAGCCTCCATGCCATAAATAAGGGAGTATGGAGTGGCTCCTTTAGGGGTTCAATGACTAGTGCGATAGGCACAAAGGGTGGGAAAAATTTGCAAGTGCTAATTACAGCCAGCATCATTGATAATATTCTTCAGGATTATAACAATGGTTTTATTAGATGCCTCAGCTTAAATGTTGCCTTGTGGGTTATATAGTGTGGATCTATTATACTTGATTTTGAACTTGGTGCAAAGAGATTTAACATCTTATTTTACAAATTATCTACCATTATTGGATATAATATGTGCCAAGATACCATATTGATAGATGATATGATAATGGATAATTTTGACAATTTGATTCCTAGTGACATAAGTGAGAGGAATGGCCTCTATCCACTTAGTAAAATACTTGGTAATAGTGAGAATGTGATTATGACCATCAGAAGAGGTGGGGTTGATTTTATCTATGAGATCAAGGCCCCAAGTGGAGAACAACCATGGTGTAGTAATCGATTGGAGTGGTAAGGAAGGTACGTGTATCAAATTACCATGTCTTTGGCAAGAAAAACACTTCATAATGTGATTAAAAGCATGTATTTCCATATTTGGCCAATAGTATCCTATTCTGAGTTTCTTGGCTAATACTGCACCATTGGTGTGGGCCCCACACATTCCTTCATGAACCTCCTTAAGCACTAACTTGGATTCTTCCAAAGATAAATAGTGAATAATCATTCCATCATAGCCTTTATGATAAATCATGTTTCAAAGGAGGGTATAATAGGATATACAATGAAGGAAGACTTTACAGAAATTATATGAAAGGTTAGGTGGAAACACTTAGTCATGGAAATAGTTATAAATGTCTTAAAACCAAGGTAGTTCATGTGGGGAATTGGGACTAGCAATTGTGCATACTCTCTCTGAATATTACAATACATGATAATGCTATAAGAGATTCTCAATGAAAAATACATAATCTTTAACACTATTGATATTTTGTATCCTGGACTGAATTATTGTGATTACATCTATTGATATATTATTGGTCTATGGTACCTATTTAAATTGCAAGGATTTGAAGTGAGGCTTGAGATTATCCACAATGTGCTTGTAAGGTACAAGCTTATCATCTCAAGTTTGATATTAATCTATGGTTTGATTAATAATCAATTGAGAATTCCCATAGACTATTAACCATTGGATATCCCATTGGACTTCAAGATGAAGTCATGCAATAAGAGCTTCATAATTGGTTATATTGTTAGTACAATGAAAATTAACATGAAATGCTTTGGGAATCATATCCCCTTGTAGTATAATAAAAAAAATTTGGATCCAAATCCATGGGATGTAAAGGATCCATCAAAGTATAACTTCCACTATTTAGGTTCTTGCAACACTTCTTCTATTGTCATAATAGAATCATTTATAAAATCAAATGTGAGTGATCGAGTATCTATAGTAGGAGCTTCTACAAGTTTATCTAAAATAACCTTCTACTTTATAGTATTTTGATTTTGGTACTCAACATCAAATTCACTTAAGAGCATGAACCATTTGGCCATGTGACCTATGAGAGTTTCTTTAGGCAATAAATATTTGAGAGGGTCCACTTTAGCAATAATAATGGTTTTATTATTCAACATATAGTGGTGTAACTTTTTGAAAGTGAACACCATTGCTAAACAAGCCTTCTCCATAGGCATATAATTATTTTTATATGCCATAAGTGTGTGACTCAAATAATATACTGAATATTCCTTTCCATGTTCATCATGTTGGGCCAATAGTGCCCCTAGTGCATGTTTTATAGATGAAATATAGATAATTAATGGTTGTTTAAGTGTTAGCAGTCTCAAAACTAGTGAGTTGGCCAAGTATGTTATGAGATTCAAAAATGCTAATTGACATCATCATCCCATTGAAAAGTGACCCCTTTCTTCAAGAGGTGTGTAAATGGGTAAAACTTATCTTCTAGTTGTGAAATGAACCTACGAATAGATTGAATCTTTATTTATAGGCTACAGATTTGTTTAAGATTAGAAGGTGGGGCATTTATACAATGGTCTTGACCTTAGAAAGGTCCATGCCAATCCCTCTTTCAGACACAATGAATCTTAACAACTTTCCCACAGTGATGCCAAATATACACTTCCTAGAATTTAGACAAACTTTATACTTATGAAGTCTCTCAAAGATTCTCCATAGAATATCAGGATATCTGACATGTGTTTTTTATTTTTCTAGGATTTCATCAACATAGTCCTTAATAATATCATGCATCATGTCATGGAAGATGATAATCATAACATGCTGATAAGTGGTTTCAACATTCGTAAATCCAAATGACATGACTTGGTAACAAAATTTTCCCCATGGTATGGTGAATGTAATTTTGTGTTGGTTTGCTAGAGCTATCTTGATCTGATTGTATCTTGAGAATCCATCCAAGAGGGATAAAATCTCATACCTAGTAATAGAATCAACAATCATGTTAATATTGGGTAGGTGAAAATCATCTTTGGGACATGCCTTATTGATATCTCTAAAATTAGTACAAATGTATATACCATGTGGATTTTTAATTACTGGGACTATGTTTGATATCCATTTAGAATATTCCAATGGTCTGATGAAGCTATCTCCTAATAGATTCTCCAATTCTACTTTTACCAAAAGATTGATGCATGGATGCATACTTCTCATTTTTTATTTGACTAAATTAGCATCTAAATGGATAACAAGTTAATGCACAACTATTTTAGATCTAGGCTTGACATGTTAGAATAAGCCCATGCAAAGATATCAATGAAATGTCTTAGAATGGTGACAATGTAGGCATGTTCCTCATCAATGAGGGAGGTTCCAAGATAAATAATTTTTGGATTATCATAAGTCCCCAGGTTCACTTCAATGGTGTTTTCTATGAGGAGCGTAGAACCATATTCTTAAATATTTGTTAGAGTGTTTTCAATGATGTCATGGAGGTGTCCAAGTGAGTGGATGAAGTGTCTTGAAAATATAAGTGTCAATGACAAAGTGTGAAGTGTGTTTGTCCTAGTGTACCTAAAGTAGGCTTGGTTGATCTTAAGTTTTGGCATGGTTAAGGATGTTTATGGATGAGTATGGTGATTTGAGTCTATGAAATAGGTTTTATCAGAGGTCAAGGATGAGATGAGAGCTTGTGTAAATGCATGTTATTCATTCAGTTTTTCATTATGTTCATCTAGGCATAGTTGGTTCTATGATAGAAAAATCTGAATAGGTATGTTGATGATGATATATTTCACATGTGTGAAGTTTTTAGGATTTTATTGATATATGGATGGGTTTACATATATGATTATATAATATGGTTAAAATTTTAGGTAATGAGGATGAGGGAAGCTAAAGATATAACTTTGCAAAGTTGGTCTCTCAGACAAAAGTTCACTAAGTTCCTATACTTAACCAAACCATCATGCAGACATGAATGAACCAAAATGTTTGTGAATTTATTTTATATATGTGAAGAATAAAAATATGGAAAATTATATCATTAATATGTTTTTTTAGTGTTAATAAATTACCCTAAAAATTTGGGATCTTGAAGTGTTTTCTAGCTCGAGATATAAATCTTCAAAGTTACACTTGCAAACTGTGATGGGTCAGAGACCATCAAGTTTAATCACATTGAATTCTAAGGTCATTAGTATAGAAGATCAAATTATTAGTGATTATTAATACATATTGAGATCAATGGTGCATATGAATTCAACATTTCAAAGGTTGCACATGAAGGTGACAAGTGTCACAAGCTTGCTAATCTGATAGAAGATCAATGGTGAGTGAAGGTTCATACTGACAAAGATTTATGGTATGAAACAAGTCAAGAGCCAATAATACATGTGATAATTCCAAGTGGAAAAAATGCAAGGACTAGAAATATTATGTATAATGCATGTGAATCTACCAAGTGGCAAAAGACCATCGGAACATAAACTAACAGTAATGCTCAAAATACACGATGAGATGCCAAGTGACACAAGCACATGGATTGAAAATAAAGTGCTTAGAAGACATGTGAGGGTTACAAGTGTCATGATATTAGGATTTATAATCAATATATAATGGTTATAATTTCATGTTAAAGACTTGGATGATCTGTAGAGATCAACAGTGTGTATGTGTTCAATATTACAAGGGTGTGCAAGATGAGGTCAAATTGACTGAAGTTTAAAATTTGGACAATGGAGCACTATAGGTTAAAGAACAGTCTCTTTAAAATAATGTTGATGGAGTTAGTTTGTTCCAAATTGTTAGGAAGTAGTGAGTTGATGACAAGTGTTCAAAGTTTAACTGTGACCATTTGGATTTGAATATTCAAATTTAACGAAGAAAAAAAACCAGTATTTAGTTTTTGAGTCATAACTTTCGATCCAAGATGAATTTTCTCATGCATTAAAAAGAAAAAATATAGAGGAATTCAAGTTGCATATAGATATATTAATTTTAAGGTCTGAAAGGGTGTATAATCAAAATATTTAGCTCCAAAGTTGACTATGTATTTATTCATGTTTTGTAAGTGACCCAAGAAGGATAATTGAGTTTGTTCTATTGGTATTTGGATGTTTCAACATGCATTAGCTATTGGAGAGTGTATTATACTAATTGGGGATGATTTTTATGGATTTTGGAGGTTTAACCAATCCATATTATATATGAAAAAAGGCTTAAAAATTGACTACGTGTTTGTTCATTATGGTTGTGTGCACAGAATGTTGATTGAGCAATTTTGGCTTTAGAAAAAGAGTGTTGTGATGATTGTGGTCATTTAAAGATGTCGAAGGGGTCATGTGTAATGTACCTATACTTTTTAAAGTGTTTATGTATTTAAAATTTTCTCAATATAGTACTAAATGGGGGAATAGGTCTCCATAATACCTTTAAGAGATATTAAGGCCTAATTGAACGGTGTAGCTGCTTAAGTATGACCCATAGTTGTTATGGCTGACTTGTGAGGATATTATTGAGCTATGTAATTTGAATTAAGGGTGAAGGCATGTGTTTTGGCTGACCCAGAACATGATATTAATGAAGGCTCTATAAATAGTGAAATCAAAGATGATGATTTCTAGACATGTGAAACTATAGAGAAGAGGTGAATGTGAGAGTTGTGAAGTGAAGGGTGGGTAACCAATGGAAGTTCAAAATATGTTTATGATTATTTGTATGACCTTTAGGTTATATTTATGATTTTAATAATAGTTTTATTTTAGTTTTGAATATTGAGGGTAGTTTGAGTGAAGAGGAAGATAGATTGTGGCATGCATATTTGAGAGGCTTGTATGAGATAGAGTGGGTGCTCAACATATAAATAAAAATGACTTGACCAATAGGTGGTTGAAAGGAATTTATCATCTTAGGGGTAGTTTGTCCTTGTTTAATAGGTGTTTCACTAAAGTTGATAAGAAAGACTTGATCATCTTAAGGGTAGGTGCTCCTTGTGAAATTGGTGTTTCACTAAATTTTAGTTAGAAGGACTTGATAAGTATCATGTTTTTAATCATATTATAGAATAAGTAGTCCATGTGTTTGGAGGATTAAGTGGGTTTTATTCCCAAAGAAGGTTTTCCACATAGATCTTGTGTTGTGTGTGTGATCTTGCTTTATCCATTGTTCATTTATATAAACATCTTTAATGCTTCATGAATGTTGTATTGAATGCTTAAGTGTTTTAAAGGGTTTGGAAGTTGAATTGAAATTATATTTCACCACTGATTCACCCCCCCCCCCTCAGTGTTTGTACTTCTAAAAATTGGTATTAGATTAGGCCCTTCTTGCAAATTTTAACCACTTAAAGGTGATCAAAGGTACAATGGTTGACCAAGAGATTATGGCTTATATTTAAGACAAAATAGTATGTGATTTATCAAATCTCAATGCAAGCATGGATGATGTGAAGATGAAAGTGAAATATCTAGAAGCAATAGTCAATAATTTGTAGGTCATGATGGATAAATGTCTCAACCAAAGGATGGAACAATTATAAAATAAAGTATTGACATACTCAAATGTGATCTTATCTAAATAAAAAAGGGATTTTAGCATCACCAAAAGGGTCAAGAATGAAAATTCATGGATCGGTAATGATCAAGAGAAAGGAAGGTCAAATATGAACAATGTCTTCAATGGGTATTGCTTCTCCTACAATCAATTTGGTCATAGATATAGGGATTGTGTTTTATCTCTAGATATTAAGATGGATCTCATATGATACAATTGTAACCAAAAATTTCATATATCCAAGAACTTCAAAAGAGCTTTTTGGAAAAAGGATATACAAGTCATTGACACCATCAAATGGCTCAAGGAGACTAAGTCTAAGATTTAAGAAGAAAAGAAGTAGAATTCAAGTGATCCATCAAAGGAAGAGTCAATGTTTGTTCAAGCATCCTTTCATACTCAAAAATATGGAAACAAAATATGGTTCATAGACAATGGATACTCAAATCATATGACATGAGACAAGATCAAATTTATCTCTCTTAAAAGGACCAACGTAGGCTCAATGAGGTTTGGTGACAAAAAGGTTGCTAACATAGTTGGCAAAGGTATTGTGAGTTTAGACAATGGTTATACTAGGAATTATAAAGTATTATATCTAGAATTGAAACATAATATTTTAACTATGAGCCAAATGTGTAAGTAAAGAAATGTTTTAACTTTTCATGATGATGTATACAAAGTAACAAAGGCAAAATCTAGTAGATTAGTTGCAAATGTTCATAAAAAAGATAAATACATGTATGTATTCCATGAATCTAAAAAGGATGAGTTCTTTATGAGTCAATTATAATAAATATGGATTTGGAATAGAAGGCTTGGATATATAAATTTTGAAAATATGGTAAAGATCATTTCAAAAGGGTTGGTAAGGCATATGCCCAGGATTTCTAAGATTCCTCATTCTCTTTGTAAGGCATGTCTTCATGGGAATCAAACCAAAAGAAGATACAAATCCAAGGAGGTATCCACTACAAATCCATTAGAGGTTATCCACACTAATCTATGTGGACCTATGAGAACTCAAAGTATTCAAGGTAATAGCTACTTCATGCTTCTCATTGATGATTTTACTAGGATGACTTAGATATTTTTTCTTAAATAAAAATAGAATATTTTGTAATATTTAGGGCATTCAAATCACTTGTTGAAAATGATAAAGGGTCAAAAATAAAGTGTGTAAATTAGACATAAGAGGTGAGTTTTAGACTCATGAATTTGATGATTTTTGTGAAGAACAAGGAATAAGGAGATAATATTTTGCTGCTATAACACCACAACAGAATGATGTTGTTGAAAGGAAGAATAGGTCTATTCAAGAGATGAGTAGAACCATACTTGAAGATGCCAAATTATCATATGGTTATTAGGAAGAGGCATCCAAAATTTCAATTTACATCCTAAATAGGTGTCAAATTAGATTAAATAGTGATAAGACACCTTATGAGTTATGGAAGAATAAAGCAAGTAATGTCAAGCATTTTAGAGTATTTGGGAGTAGGTGCTTCATAAAAAGAGATGAAGAGAATCTTGTAAAATTTGATTCATGGTCTAATGAGGGCATCTTATTAGGTTACTCTTCTATCATTAGTACCTATGGGTGCTTCAATAAGATACTTCACAATATTGTTGAAATTTCAAATGTAAGGATATATGAGACAAGTAGAGTCAAAAATCCAAAATTGCAGGTACGTGACTCAATTTAAAATTATATTACAAACAATGATGATTTATATTTTCAAACAAATTATGAAGATGAAGAGGGGGAAGAAAGACAAGACTTTAAAGCTCCATCTAAAAGAATTCAGAAAGATCATCCAAGCTCTCAAGTTATTGAAAATATTAGTGCAGGTTTGCAAACTAGAAGGTTGATGTTGATCAATCAGAATCAAAAAGACTCAACTCTATTATCCATGATTAAACCCAAAACATTCATGGAAGATAACAAAGTTGAAATTTGGAATGATGTAATGGATGAAGAACTTGATCAAATAATAAAGAATGAAACATGGGATTTAGCTCCTAGGCCAAAAGATAAAAATGTGATAGGTACCAAGTGGGTTTTTAAAAATAAGATGAATGAGAAAGGATAATTCATAAGGAACAAAGCTATATTTGTGTGTAAAGGATATGCTCAAATTGAATGAATATATTTTTATGATACTTTTGCTCCTGTGGTAATAATGGAAGTAATTAGACTTTTCTTGGCATATGCAAGTTTCAAAGGTTTTAAGGTATACCTAATGGATGTGAAATATGCATTCTTGAATGGAAACTTAGAAGAATAATTCTACATTGAGTTACTAAAGGATACTTCATGTCAAACAATAAATATTTTGTGTGTAAACTGAAGAAGGGTCTTTATGGTCTTAAACAAGCTCCTAGAGCTTGGTATGATAGGTTAGATAAGTATCTTTTGAGTCAAGGTTTAAAAAAGGGGGTAACTGATAGTAATTTATACATTAAGATAGAAGGCAATCATTAATTGATAGTAATTGTATATGTTGATGACATAGTTTTTGGATCTAACAATGATAATATGAGTAGAGAGTTTACAGGTACTAAGAGGACTGAATTTGAAATGTCAATGTTTGGAGAAATTTATTTCTTCTTAATATTGTAAATTAACTAAATTGATGCAGGGATATCCATTTCACAAATTTAATACATCAAGGATATGCTAAGGAAGTTTGACATGATGGATTTCAAACCAATGGGTATTCCAATGATCATAGGATGCAAGTTAAGTAAACTTGATGACACACCAAAAGTTGATCAAAATTTATATAGATCTATGATTGGAAGTCTTTTATAATCTACTGATTTTAGGCTGGATATCATATAAGAATTTGGTCTTTTAGGAAGGTTTCAAGTTGATCCTAGATAATCTCACTTGAAATCAATCAAAAGGATCTTGAGGTATCTCAAAGGCACCATAGAGTATGATTTATGGTATCCCAGGTAAAGAATTCACTTTGAAATCATATAGTGATGCAGATTGGGTAGGATGTGTGGATGATAAGAAGAGTACTAATTGTGGGGTATTATTCATGGGAGAATGTTTGGTGTCTTGGCTAAGTAAGAAGCAAGCCTCAGTGTCTCTATCAACTCTAGAAGTTGAGTATATATCAGCTACCTCTTATTGCATGCAAGTCTATGGATGAAACAAATTTTGGAATATTATAAGGTAAGACAAAATGGACCTTGTTTTATCTATTGTGAAAATATTAGTGCAAGTAGTATCTCAAATAATCTTTTTATGCACTCAAAAACTAAGCACATTCTTATTAGATATCATTTGTTGAGAGAAAAACTAGTAATCAGAGTGTTAAGTTAGAGTATGTGCCTAAAAAATAGAAACTTTTAGATATTATGACTAAACCATTGTCAAAAGCTACATTTGAGTATTTAAGACAAACCTTGGGTGTCATTTCTTTCTCTGTGAATCAATATAAGGTCTTTTGGTTAAGGGGGAGCAACAAGTTCATAAGCTTGGTCTAGAGGTGGCTTGAGAGAGAAGGTTAGTAAGCATGTATGGTGGTTCTTCATAGCATGTGAAGATATAGAGATGCTCAAGAGGAGAAATGGATTAGAGATCTTAGGGGGAGTCCCTCTTAGACATTTCTTGGTGATTTCTATAAGATTTTAGTACTTTTGTGTGTTCTTTCTTCATTGGTTGCAGTGCTTGGTTGAAGAGAGTGTTGGCATGTAACAAGAAGAAGTTGTTAAGGCAAGAAGAGGTAGGATAAATATAAGGGGGAGTTTGTATCATATTTATAATATGGTCTTCTCTTGTTAGTGGTATTTTCAAGTCTTCAATATCAGTGTATGCCCACTTTGTAACTATGTCAAAAGGGGAGAAGTTTATTATTGTGAGAGTGCTTGAAGAGAGAGAAAGAAGGTGAGATGTATGATGGGTGTTGACATCAATGAAAAAGGGGGATATTGTTGGATATTTTTTAGTGATTTCATGGAGGTGTCTAGGTGAGTGGATGAAGTGTCTTGATAATCTACATATTAATGATAAAGTGTGCAGTGTGTTTGTCCTAGTGTGCCTAAAGTAGGCCTGGTTGATCTTAAATTTTGGCATGGTTAAGGATGTTTAAAGATGAGTATGGTGATTTGAGGATATGAAATAGGTCCTATAAAAGGTTAAGGATGATTGGAGATCTTTTGTATATGCATGGTGTTCATCCAGTTCTTTAGTATGTTCATTTAGGCATAGTTGGTTTTATGACAAAAAAAATCTGAGTAGGGACATTGATGATGCTATATTTCACATGTGTTAAGTTTATAGGATAAAATTGATATATGGATGGATTCCCCTATGTTAGGAGATAATATGGTTCAAATTTTAGGTTATAAGGATGAGTAGAGATAAAGATATAATTGTGCAAAATTAGTCTTTCAGACATAAGTTCACTAAGTTCCTATAGTTAGCTAGACCGTCACAAACCGTCATGCAGACATGAATGAACCAACATATTTTTTCATTTATTCTAGATACATAGAGAGTAAAAATAGGTCACAGGATATCATGAAGATGTTTTTTGTAGTGTTAAGAAGCTACCCTAAAAATTTGGGATCTTGAAGTGTTATCTAGATTGAGATATAAATATTCAAAGTTGCACTTCTAGACTGTAACGGGTCACAGATCATCAAGTCTAATCACATTAAATTATGATGTCATTGGTTTAGAAGATCCAATGGTGAGTGCTTATTCATAAAAATTGAGATCAATGGTGTGTATGAAGTCAACATGTCAAAGGTTGCATGTGCAAGTGATAAGTGTCACAAGCTCGATAGTCTGACAGAAGATCAACAGTGAGCAGAGGTTTGTACTGACAAAGATATACGATGCAAAACAAGTCATGAGTCAAAAATTCACATGATAATAATAAGTATCATAAGTTTAGGGACTGATATTAGTATGCAGAATGCACACATAGCTACCAAGTGGTAAAATACCATTGGAACATAGACTTACAATAATGTTTAGAATGCACAAAGAGCTACTAAGTGGCACAAGCGCATGGACTAATAGTAAAGTTATCAAAAGGCATGAATGGGTGCTAAGTGTCATGATCTCAAGAATTATGATTGATATCTAATGGTGATCATTTCACGTTAAAGACATGGTTGATCCATGGAGATTGATGGTGCTTATGTGGTCAATATTACAAGGGTGCACGAGATGAGGTCAAACTGATTGAAGTTTAACATTTGGATAGTGGAGCACTATGGGTTAAAGACTAGTCTATTTCAAATAATATCGATGGAGGATAACAAGTGTTCGATGTTTAACTATGACCATTTGGATTTGAATATTCAAATTTAACAAAGAAAAAAACCAATCTTTAGTTTTTGAGCCCTAACTTTTGATCCATGATGAATTTGCTCATGCAGAAAAAAAAGATGTAGAGGAATTCAAGGTATATATTTAAATTTGAAGGTCTGAAAGTGTGTAAAATAAAATATATTGATCTCTAAATTTTACTATGTGTTCATTCATGTTTTGTAAGTGACCTGAGAAGGATAATTGAGTTTGTTCTATTAGTATTTGGATGTTTTAAGGTGTCTTAGATATTAGAGAGTGTTTTAGAGTCCCTAAGGATGATTTGTATAGATTTTGGAGGTTTTAAAATTATATATTATATATGAACAAAGGTTTATAATTCAACTATGTGTTCATTCATGGTGGTTGTGTGTATAAAATGTTGATTGAGTGACTTTAGCTCTAGTAGAAGAGTGTTGTGATGATTGTGGTCTTTTGAGGATGGAAAAGGGGTCATGTGGAGTGGACCTATGACTTTGGAAGTGGTCATGTGTTTATAATTTTCTCAATAAATTTATAAATAGGGTAATAGGTCTCCATAAGACCTTTAAGGGCTACTAAGGCCCAATTGAAAGGCATAGTTGCTTAAGTATGACGTATAGTTGCAATGGCCAACCTATGAGTATAGTATTGAGATATGTAAGTTGAATTAAGGGTGAATTCATGTGTTTTGGTTGACCAAGAACATGATATTCATGAAGGCTCTATAAATAGTAAAATCAAAGATGATTTATAGACATGTGATACTATAGAGAAGAGGTGAATGTGAGAGTTATGGAGTGAAGGAAAGGGTGGGTGCCTAGTGGATATGTAGAGTAGGTTGATGACTATGTGTATGACCTATAGGTAATATTTATAATTTTAATAATAGTTCTCTTGTAGGTTTTAATATTAAGGGTAGTTTGAGTGAAGAGAAAGAGAGATTGTGGCATGCCTATGTGAGAGGCTTATATGAGATAACGGGGATGCTCAACATCCATGTCAGAAGGACTCGACCAATATGTGGTCAAAATGTCTTGATCATCTTAGGGGCATGTGATCCTTGTGGAACAAGTGTTTCACTATAGCCAATCAAAAGGACTTGATCATCTTAGGGGCAGGTGCTCTTTGTGAAATTGGTGTTTCACTAAATTATAGTCAGAAGGACTTGGTTAGTCTCATGTTTGTAATCATCTTATAGAAAAAGTAGTCCATGTGTTTATAGGATTGAGAGTGGGTTTTATTCCCCAAGATGGTTTCCCACATAGATATTGTGTTGTGTTGTGATCTTTCTTTATCTATTGTTTATTGATATAAACATCTTGAATGCTTCAAGAATGGTTGTATTGAATGCTTAAGTTTTTTTGAAGGGTTTGGAAATTGAAGTTGAAATTATTTGCCACCACTGATTCACCCCATCCTCTCAGTGTTTGTACCTCTAACAATAGTAGGTATGTCTGATCCTCGTCCTCTTCTTTTGCTTCAAATTTTGGTTGTTATTCCCAAAGCTCTAGATATTGAGATGAATTTGAGTTTATCAGTTCAAGTAATGTCCAACTAGCAAATATCTCTAAAAATTCAAGATCAAGAAGCTCAAAGAATTTATGTTTTTGAATGCAATAATAGCACTAGATATAGATTTAGGACTTGGTGGACACTATGTGTCCTTCAGAGATGATCAATCTTCCCCTTCCAAGTGTTCCTAAAACAAGTTTTCACTCAATGTCTTGTCTTTTTATTTATTACTTCCCTGATCAACAAGTGCCTCAAATAGGTTTTCACCCAAAGATATTGATGTTTTATATTTTTCATGACCAATAAAGTTTACCTACTCTCTAAAGTAGGTAAAAGAGTCCAAAGAAAGTCAAAGCCTTACTTATTATTGCCAATTGGAAATCCATATTTTAAGCCAATGTAATCGACAATAGATTCCTCATTCTAAAATTTATCGAAGGATATGATAGAATCCTATTGGTCCCAATTAATGAGGTCAGTATGGCAAAGGCAAAAGGGATAGTGGGATGTGATAGTCATAACCAAGTTAGAATCAAATAGGTCAGTGCCGACAAGCTCATCTTAAACACTATAATGGGACATTATGTCACTCTTAGTGGACTTATGTCTAGCTGATTCAAAAAAATCACTATCAAAATACATGAGGTCACCCCCAAGTGGTATAAATATGAGACCTTGACTAATGTTAGGTTTACCAACTAATAATGGTTCTATGGATCCTTGCCCTCATGGCCCAAATTTTTTACCTATATAATCAAAGTTGTCAATAATTTGATTAGGGATAGGGTACTTAGGATTTTGAAAACAATCAACAATGTCATCAGAATATAACCAATCCCCTTCAATAAAAGCTTCATGATCCTAATTTGAAGTTGCCATTATGAATATTGTTGTTCCCAAAATTTGTCACTCATTTTTGGGACAACCTATGAACTATTTTGGTTCAACAGACCAAAATCCTCTCTTCCCTTTCAAAAATTGTTTTGAGCATTCAAGTTCTTCATTTTTCAAAGCTTTTCTGAGAAATCTATAGACTCTGCAGGCTTGGAACTATGAACTCTGTAGGCTTAGAACTATGGACTCTACAAGTTCATTTCTATGGACTTAGTTTCTACAGACTTTGCAGTAAGAAATCTATGGACTCCCCTAGTTCTACGAACTTGAACTACCGACTCTAAAGGTGGAACTCTGAACTTTAGAGATAGTTTCTATGGACTCCACAAGCTAGATTTCTATGTGCTCTTTCAAAGTTAGAGAAAAGTACAGACTCTACAGGTTGGCTTCTATGGACTCTACAGGAAAGAAACAAACTCTTAACACTTAGGTGATTTCAATGTTGGTTCAATGTCAAGGTTCAACCAAAAGGTTCATCGACAAGCTTCTAAGCAAGGACCGAACCATTGAACCATTGAACCCTTGAACCTTGAACCATTTTGGTTCAACGGGTTTAATGGGTTCAAAGGTTCAACATCATCAGCAAGAGTCAAGTGCTTCGATAAAGGTTTAAAGTTTAACTATTTCAAGGTTCAACAGCTTCAAAACACTTATCAAAGAGAAGAAGGCTTGAACCATTGAACCATTTTGGTTCAAAGTTTCAACAGGTTCAATGGTTCAATAGGTTCAGCAGCCATATGGTTCAATGTGTTTGGTTCAAGAGATTGAAAACACTTATCCAAATAAAGATATTAAACCGATTGAACCATTGAACCATTGAACCAAAGTTGGTTGAAATGGTTGGTTCAAGGGACTGCCCCAAAGCTGAAGGAACAAGTGCCCTTGTGGAGGGCAGTGAATCAAAAACAAGTGCCCTTGCAGAGGGCAGTGAGCAAAGGCAGACAAAGTTGAAAATCCTTCAAAAAAATGACTAAGAGAGTCCAAAATAATTCTTTCAGAAGTATTTTCCATGGGAAAATGACTAAGGCAAAAATCTTTCAGACATTTTATTCAAAGGAATTCACCCAGGAAGAAAGCCTGAAGAAATTGAAGGGAATGTGTGGCTAAGGAAAGGAATGCCCTAAAGGAAAAATCCTGAGGGTAGAAGTTACCAAGTGTCATCTACCAAGAAACTTTATAGTTTATTTCCAAGAAGCAGTGGAACATGCCATGTGTCCCTTGAAAAGCTTGGTAGAGCATGACAAGTGTCAACATCTACAGTCTCTCCCTTTTGTTCCATAAGGACTATGGTGGGACCTGAGTGAGTTGTTAAGGTTAAGCGAAGCATGACAAGTGTCATCATCCACATGAATCCAAAATGAGTCTTGAATGTTTCTACAATATTTCTAGGAGCTCAGTGGAAGCTGCCACATGTCATCTTCTGTAGGACTCTCAAAATCAGAAAATGCCACATATCACTTGCTGAGATCAATGGAAAGCAGCCAAAGTAAGTGGGAAAGACACAAAGGAATTGTTAAGGAGGATGACAAACCTAAATGCATTCAAAGACCTTTAAAGCTAAAGGGAAGAACCACTGATGGAAGAGCGTAAAGAGCCAACAAAGCTGAGGATATGGCCCTGAGAGCTCAAATGCTAGGAAAAGAAAAAACTAGAAAGGGAAAAGATAGCTTGAGGTCTCAAATCATAGCAGAAAGAGGAAAAGGCCAAAATATCTTCAAGGGAGTTATTTCCAATAGGTGAAACAGTGGATCAAGTAGACTTTGGAGCATGCCAAATCAAGGATGTGACCTATTTTTCTTCCATGAAGTAAAGGCAAAGGGATAGTTGTGTAGACACCAGGAAATGGACCAAACAATCCATACTAAGGAAGAGACATAATAGATGAATTAACATGCCATAGTTAAGGTAGCCACCCTATTCCAAAATGTCCCCCCTTGAAAAAACTAAAAATGCATTCAAGGCATTGAATGCAGCATGGGCCGTTCCATGGAACAAAGTGCCAGACCTTTCTTGGCTGCTATATAATATAATCTTTGATTTGACACAAGGGAGATCTTCCCAATACATATGCAAGACTCTAGCCAAATTGAAAGGTGAATATTGAGACTTTGAGCTCAGATTGTTGTTCATATTATTTTATCTGAATGAGAAAGTAAGTTGTTTGCAGACTTTGTGCTATCATAGCTTGTATCATTTTAGGAGATTATTCTTATGTTTGTCTTTTGAATGTGTTCTTGTTTATTTAATTTGGCAAGCAAAACTAGTGAAAGTAGTAAGGAAGGTGTCCTGAAGCCAATTGTGGAGAGAATTTGTGCCCTCCACAATTGCCTTTAGTGTGTTTTATTTTTATTTCTATGTAAAGGACCTTGAGACAACTTTGTGCCCTCATTGTTCTTCGTATCTCACTCTTTGGGTAGCTAAAGTGGAGACTTTGTGCTAAACTTCATTCTGTCGATTATTTCACCATATTACTAGTCACTTATCACACCTGAAAGAACTCCTACTGTCCCCTGTAAGATCACTCCTGAAAGAAGAGAAGTGCCTTCAGTGTCTTCATCAAGATTTTCTCCTCTATTTGTGAACATCATCTCTGAAAAAAGAGAGATGGATGGTGTTATTCTACCCTTGAGTGTTATTTTATACTTATAGTTATAGTATATAGCCCCTTCATATTTATAGGGAACCTCCCCTTGATGAGAGGAGAGATTTGTCCACCTCTGATGTAGTAAACTTGCACACTGGGCCGACCAATCTCCCTTGCTGTGGATGATCAGACCTATTTTTCTCAATCATACAACTAATTGACAAAATATTCACTCAACAATTTTCTGGCAACTCCGCTAAGGACAAAATAATTTTGTGTAATTTGAAGCCTCAAGCTTCAGATTGAAACATCACCTATGTCTTACTCATTATCATTGTAGCCTTATCCATTCCCATTATATTCTCTGGTGAATTTGGTCTGTGTCTTACCGATTATCATTATAGCCTTACCATCTTCCTCCACCTCCATGTCATTGGGATAGAATGCGTAGTTTGGAGCCTCAAGCTTCAAGCTAAAGCAGGGCTAGTTCTTTCCCATTTTTATTCTACAATCTAGCCATGCTACCCAAATTTGTTATCCCCCTTTTCCATAATCCAATCATGGTAGTTCAAGGCCCCTGGGGTAGCTCATTCGATCCACTTAATCTGACTCCACCTCTACATGAACTTTCATGCAACTAAAGGAAGAATTTCCCCAAATTCTTTAATGATGGGAGAGTTCATCCTGATGAACACATTGCAACCTTCAGCATAGCCTATGGTGTAATAGGTGTGGAGTATGAAGACATAGTAGTCAGGTTATTCATAGAGACACTACAAGGTACTGCTACAGATTAGTTCTACCCTCTACAAGCTCAGTCAGTGACTGATTGGGACACTCTTAAAGCTAAATTTGAAGCTAGGTTCAAGCCTACAAAAGATGCATGTGCCTTGCTGGCCCAACTCACATAGATGAAGAAGGAGCCCCAAGAACCTATGAGGGACTTCATTTCCAAGTTCAACAAGCTGAGGAACAGGATTCCCATGATTGCCCAACTAACACCTGAGAACCTCAAATGCTTCTTCATCAACTCACAACTGCTTGAAGTGAGTTTTTTGTTGAGATGGGCTAGACACATAGACCTTGTTGCTACTCAAGACTTGGCTACTAAGGTAGAAGATGATCTCATCTTGGCAGGGAAGATAAGAAGAGATCCTAATAGAGGAAAATCTTCTTCATCTTCTGAGTATCCATCCATAGACACCATGAATCAAATGGTGCAAAAGTTGGTGAATGAACTACTAGCCTTGAAGAGATAATTGGACCAAGGTATGTCTACTCCTCCTAATCGAGATATGCCAAGGACATTTCAGAATCAGCCATATCAAGGCAATGTTGCCAAGAATCAAGGGTAGCCAAATCATCTTCCTCCCCCACAGAGGAACCTTGCCATTGAAGCACCTCCAACCAACTCAGTACTTGGATATCTAGAAATTGAACATGATTTCTCTTTCCAACCTAAGTTTGATCAATAAAATGATGTTGGTCTCTTCATGGAGGATCAAGAAGAATCAACTAGTGACTCCCACATTGGTTTCCTGAATTACTAGGATGAACCCATAAGTGAAGGTAAAGTAGATGAGGGATCATACGTTGTGTTCACCTAATCTAAGAATCAATCAGCCTAGCAAGCTAATAAAGAGAAGACAGAGGAGCAAACTCAACCAAAAATTTCAATTGATAAGTGGGGAACCACTCTACCTTTCCATCCAAAGGACCTGGTGATTGCCAGAAAGGTAAGTGCCTCAAACATCTCTGCACCTTCTACTTCAACTTCACAGATCAGTCCTCCCCCTCCCAAAAGCCAAAAGGATGAACTCCCATCCTCTCTTCCTAGTCCATTTCAGTCATTTGACATAATTTATGATGTCAAGAAAACCAAAATTCAAATGATTGAATTTGAATTCCTACAAGCCAATCCTGAGCAATTGGACAGGTTGGTAGAGTGTGTGAAGAATAAAGCCATCCTTGCAAGACAAGAGATTAGAAAGGTGACTCATGATCCCTCAAGGAACATGCCCATCCCAAAAAATCTTGTCATTACTCCTCTTATTTCACCTAGGAAGATATATCCTTTTTATGTTTCCCTATTGATAAAACGGTCACAAGCTGAGCAACTACATCATTGATTCTAGTGCTTCAGACAATGTCATGCCTACCAAAGTGGCAGAATCTCTTGGTCTCAGACTGACCAAAACATTTGATAGATGTTTCTCCATGGAGAAAAAAAAATCCCACTATTGGGACAAATTAAGGATGCTCAATTTGCATTTTTAGCATTCCTAGACAAGAGAATCAAGATGACAGTTCTGGTGGCCGACATCCCAACATCTTATGGCATTCTACTAGAATGAAATTTTTGCAAGGATGTGGGAGGAGAACTAAGCATGGGCCTATCTAAGGCAAGGATCCCTGTCAAAGGTGTAATGAAGAGATTGCTTCTTAAAAAAGAGGCAAAATATGTTGTCACTCAGACATCAACACCTGAAGCTCAAATTTTTTTTAAGTCTTCAGGCAGGGGTAATTATTTTTTGTCTACTAAGGATGTTCATGTTTTAGCTGATGAAAGTCCTGTAGGTGGTGATCCAAATATTTATTTAAGCAAAACATTAGAAGAATTGGTAGGGCATAGTACAAATGAAAAAGGATCTTCCATCTCCAATGAAGAAAAATTTGATAGAAGATCAGTTTCTGATGATGTTTGGATCTAGGAATTCAATGGCAGTAATTCCTCTACCTATTTAGGAACCAATATTGTGTTGATATCTCCTCAAGGGGATATTCTTCCTCCTTCACTGAGTTTTAGTTTAGTAACACCAACAACACAGCTAAATGTGAATCTCTGTTGCTTGGATTAAAGGCTGCTCAACACTAAGATGTCAAACTCCCTCACACCAAAGGAGATTTTGAGCTAATGGTTTGTCAGGAGTTTGATGTTGTCAATAAAAACATGTGTTGGAATAAACTATTAGAACAACAAGCTATGGTAGTAGACCATACTATTATACTCCAAAGTCAGTAAAAGGAACTCTTCACCAAGAGAGCAAGGAGTTGCAGTTTTCAGATTGAAGACCACGTCTTGCCATGGAACAAGAAGAGAGGACCAAAAGGAGTGCACTAGAAATGTGATTCCTAGTTTAGAGTTCCATTCACCCATCACCAATTATGGGGACAAAATGGTTTCCTACTAGTTTATCAGGATAGAATGCCATCTTCATTATCTCATAATGGGCAGTGTCTAAATCACTTCAATTCTTGAAATATCAGATAAGTTCACCTGTACATATGTATATTTGTATAGTCTTTAGTTCTATTTTGTGATTTTTAATTTTCATTTTTGTCACCTTTATTTTTGGGTATCATGACTCTAAAGCCCAATGGCATACTTCAAGGCACTAGAGATTCTGGTTTCTACTCCCCTCAGCTATTCCAAGTTTTTAACTGAAGGAAGTTCCCCAATTGGAGCCAGTGGTTGTTCCCAAAATTTGTCACTCATTTTTGGGACAACCTATGAACTATTTTGGTTTAATAGACCAAAATACTCTCTTCCCTTTTCAAAAATTGTTTTGAGCATTCAAGTTCTTCATTTTTCAAAGCTTTTTTTAGAAATCTATGGACTCTGCAAGCTTGAAACTATGGACTTTGTAGGCTTGGAACTATGAACTCTGTAGGTTCATTTCTACAGACTCAATTTCTATGAACTTCACAGTAATAAATCTATGGACTCGAGTTACCGACTCTACAGGTGGAACTACGAACTTCACAGACATTTTCTACGGACTCTGCAAGCTAGATTTCTATGGACTCTTTCAAAGTTAGAGAAAACTATGAACTCTATAGGTTGGCTTCTATGGACTCTGTAGGAAAGAAATAAGCTCTCAACACTTAGGAAATTTCAAGGTTGGTTCAATTCCAAGGTTTAACCAAAAGGTTCATCGGCAAGCTTCTAAGCAAGGATTGAACCATTGAACTATTGAACCTTGAACCATTTTGGTTCAATGGGTTCAATGGGTTCAAAGGTTCAACGTCATCGGAAAGAGTCAAGTGCTTTGTCAAAGGTTCAAAGTTCAACCATTTCAAGGTTTAATGGCTTCAAAACACTTATCAAAGAGAAGAAGGCTTAAACCATTGAATCGTTAAACCATTGAACCATTTTGGTTTAAAGGTTCAATGGTTCAACAGGTTCAACGGCCATATGTTTTAACGAATTTGGTTCAAGAGATCGAAAAGACTTAGCCAAATAAAGAGATTGAACTAATTGAACCATTGAACCATTGAACCAAAGTTGGTTCAAATGGTCAGTTCATTTGGTCATTTTAAGGGACTGCCCCAAAGCCGAAGGAATAAGTGCCCTTGCAGTGGGTAGTGAATTGAGAACAAGTGCCCTTGCGGAGGGTAGTGAGCAAAGGCAGACAAAGTTGGAAATTTGGTTCAAAGGTTCAACAGGTTCAATGGTTCAATAGGTTCAACAGCCATATGGTTCAACATGTTTGGTTCAAGAGATCAAAAAGACTTAGCCAAATAAAGAGATTGAATTGATTAAACCATTGAACCGTTGAACCAAAGTTGGTTCAAACGGTCAGTTCAATCAGTTGGTTCAAGGGACTGCTCCAAAGCCAAAGGAACAAGTGCCCTTGTAGAGGGCAATGAATTGAGAATAAGTGCCCTTGCAGAGGGCAGTGAGCAAAGGCGAACAAAGTTGGAAATCCTTTAAAAAAATGACTAAGTAAGAGAGTCCAAAATAATTATTTCAGAAGTATTTTCCATGAGAAAATGATGAACGTAAAAATCCTTCAGACATTTTGTCCGAAGGAATTCACTTGGGAAGAAAGCTCAAAGAAATTGAAGGGAATGAGTAGATAAGGAAAGGAATGCCTGAAAGGAAAAATCCTGAGAGTAGAAGTTACCAAGTGTCACTAGGACACTTTATAGTTTATTTACAAGAAGCAGTGGAACATGCCACATGTCCCTTGAAAAGCTCAGTGGAGCATGACAAGTGTCAACATCCATAGTCTCTCTCTTTTGTTCTGTAAGGACTATGGTGGGCCCTGAGTGAGTTTCTAAGGTTAAGCAGAGTACGAAAAGTGTCATCGTCCACATGAATCAAAAATGAGTCCCAAATGTTTCTATAGTATTTCTAGGAGCTCGGCAGAAGCCACCACATGTCATCTTCTGCAGGACTCTCAAAAGAAAAAAATGCCATGTGTCACTTGTTGAGATCAGTGGAAAGTGGCCAAAGCAAGCAAGAAAGACATGAAGGAATTGCTAAGGAGGATGATGGACCTGAATGCATTCAAAGACCGTTAACGCTAAAGTGAAGAACTACTAATGGAAGAGCATAAACAGCCAGCAAAGCTGAGGATATGGCCCTGAGAGCTCAAATGCCAAGAAAAGACAAAACCAGAAAGGGAAAAGATAACCCAAGGGCTCAAATCATATCAAAAAGAGGAAAAGGCCAAAATATCTTCAAGGGAGTTATTTCCAGTAGGTGAAATAGTGGATCAAGTAGACTTTCGAGCATGCCAAATCAAGGATGTGGCCTATTTTTCTTCCATGAAGTAAAGGTAAAGGGACAACTGTGCAGACACTAGGAAAAGGACCAGACAGTCCATACTAAGGAAGAGACATATTAGATGAATTAACATGTCATATTTAATGTAGCCACCCTATTCTAGCATGGCCCCCTTGACAAAACTGAAAATGCATTCAAGGCATTGAATGCAGCATGGGCTGTTCCATGGACCAAAGTGCCAGACCTTTCTTGGCTACTATATAATGTAATCTCTAATTTGATACAAGGGAGATCTTCCCAATACAAAAGCAAAACTCTACCTAAATTGAAAGGTGAATGCTGAGACTTTGAGCTTAGATTGTTTTTCATATCATTTTATCTGAATAAAAAAGTAAGTTGTTTGTAGACTTTGTGTTGTCATAGCTTGTATCATTTTAGGAGATTGTTTTGATGTCTGTCTTTTGAATGTGTTCTTATTTATTTAATTTGGTAAGTAGAACTAGTGAAAGTAGTCAGGAAGGTGTCCTGAAGCCAACTTTGGAGAGACTTTGTGCCCCCCACATTTGCCTTTAGTGTGTTTTATTTTTATTTCTGTGTAAAGGACCTTGGGACAACTTTGTGCCCTCATTGTTCTTTATATCTCACTCTTTGGGAAGCTGAAATGGAGACTTTGTGCTACACTTCATTCTACTGGTTATTGCACCCTATTACCAGTCACTTATCATACCTAAAAGAACTCTTTCTATCCCCTACAAGATCAATCCTGAAAGAAGAGAAGTGCCTTCAGTGTCTTCACCAAGATTTTCTCCTCTATTTTTGAACATCATCTTTGAAAAAAGAGAGATGGATGGTGTTGTTCTACCCATGAGTCTTATTTTCTGCTTATAGTTATAGTATATATCCCCTTCATATTTATAGGTAACCTCCCCTTGATGAGAGGAGAGATTTGTCCACCTCTAATGTAGTAAACCTGCACACTGGGCCGACCAATCTCCCTTGATGTGGATGATCAGACCTATTTTTCTTAATCAGACAACTGACTGACAAAATATTCACCCAACAAATACCATTGGTGGTTTTTGTGTGTTTTTCTTATTTTGACAAATCATTTTGGGTATGCAAGGGTTTTGGGAAGGCTTGGGTTTTTCAAAATACTTAGGAGACTCGAGAAACTTAGCAATGTGAAAGGAATCTTTCAAATGGTATGTGGAAATGCCTATCTCTTCAATAGTGACCTATTGTGTAAGTATTGTAGGGAATGGATCAATTGAGGTGGAAACAAGGTCTCTTGGGTTGATATAATTTGACTTGGGTGGTTACAAAACTATTTATTTATTCTTATTTTCTATGAATTCAAAACTAGGGCAATAGTTATAATTATGAAATTTATCCTCTAGATGTTTGCAATATTGGTAGGGCTACAAATCAACATGAATGGTAATTTCAATCCCATCATGGGGGAACTTGAGGCACTGGCATAAGGTGGATGAGATAGCCTATAATTTATGGATCTAAGGATGGCTAAGAAGTATATTATATGGAAATTCAATGTCCATAATATGGTACAAAGTATGATGGGATAAACCTCAAGAAAGATTGGCAAATAATTCAAAAAATTCCCTTTTGATGTTGTCATATGCCTTGATCATGATTGTTTTAGGTTGGATGTTATTGGTAGTATAACTCAATCATTATATCAATTTGAGTGATACTATGTTCAGCCCTAAACCATTGTCTATAAAAACTTGCTTGATTTTATGATTTTTTATAATAACCTCAATGTACAAAGATTTATTATGGCTAGGACCAAGAGTAAACATATCGATCTAATCAAATGTAACTTATCAAAAATGAGATAAATGATTTAAATTTTTTTGAAATTATTTAGGTTTGATATACTAGGGAATAGTAGATTGTTGAAGGAAGTTGTTTGAACTAGTTTGATGGACTTCTAATGTATGCAATAGATCTAAGATAAAAATTTACATAGGATTTTTACTTAGTTGGTCTGAGATGATATACAAATTTTAAATGGAAACATGAGAGGGTTTAGCCTTGATTGATATAGTGTTTATTTTTAGATCAGAAGGTGAAGTGTTCAAGTTTGGTCTATCATTGAAAGAGGGCAAAGGGATCTGAAGGGTGACTCATAAGTGCCTAGTTACGATTACATAATCTAGAGTCAACAAGGAACCATTACAATTAAAATAAGAAGGCAAAGGGACTTAGAGGGTGACTCACAAGCATCTAATTTCATTTGCATAGTTTTTATTTAGTAAGGGGTCATTAGAATTAGAATTAGAATAAGGGGGTCCATATATAGTAACCTACATAAACCAAGGTACAATAGAATTGCTTAAACTTGACATGGTGCTACTTGAAGAAGAGGTTGTTGACCCTATAATGGGGGGTTCAGTACTTTGATAAGAATTAGATGGTTGATGAGCTTTGATTTTGATGATGGTAATGCAATTTATAGAAACACATCCCATGATGATATTATAATCATATGGTATGTTGTTGTAACCTAGGTTATTTCAATGGGTATTATGCAATTGATTATGATGATGTTAATTATGATTATGGCCTTGTGTTTGTTGATGTTGGACCTAAGCTTGATTCTAATTATTTATTAATGGTTGATGATTGTGTTTAAAAAATGGGTCTTTATAAATTCCCATGTCTTGATTAGTGTTGTGTGTCACATGTTTTACTTCAATTTCACCACTTTCGATCAAGTCCTCTATAAGATGCCTCAATTAAACACAATTGTTAATAACATTGTTGATAACATGATGAAATTAAAAAATCTCATCTTTTTGATACCAATCAAGTTTGGGTTGATCTTTAGGGAATGGCCTTGGTACAGGCCACACAATCAAATTGGTTGTCACCAAAATTTAGAACACGGCCTCAACCACTTCTCCTAGCTTACTAAACTCCATATATTTATTAAATGCCCTTCGTGGATGGGCCCTTTATAAAATAGTAAATGGATTAGGTGGGTCTATTTGCACATTTGGAGCTGATAGATCCTACACCATTTTAACATGTCTAGATTCTATCACTCCATTTCGCACCATGTTCATATTTTTGTTAAACCCATTAGGTTTTTATATGACAATAACTTGAATAGGTGATTGGGTCTGATTATACATTTGACCCTATGAATAAATATTTATAAGGCATTTATTAATGATCACCTTCTCAATTTACACACCCTTGTCTATAATTTCCTTGAATGTGTTTGCACAAGCGAGTCATAGATTATGAACCGCCTTAAGGTCTAATTTTTGTGTAAATATATCAACCATCTCCTTATCTAGAAAATTATGTTGAAAGCATCTAGATAATTCTCTCCATCACTCTAGATATATCATGAAGCTTTCCCCATGATTTAGAGCTTCCACTCTTTTAGTCTTACCCTTGACCTCTAAGCCAGACACTCTAGGCTTGTGACCCTACTAGGCCTATTTTGACTATTTTCTTGAATGTATATAAAAAATGCCATAGTTTTATAGAAAAAATATTTTTTTGAGTATCTTCTATTTTGACCCACCTATGTGCCAAATTTTAGGACCTGAGTCCTTTTTTAGGCCCACTTTCTTCCTATTAGCCCTTTCCAATTAGGCTTCCTTATGCCTAAATTCAACTCAGTTAGAAAAATACCATACTATTCTATCCATACACTCCTAAAACCTTTAAAATTGGTTAGATCACCACCAATAGGCTCAAATTACAAAATTTGGGGAATTTTGGTCAGTTACAACTTGAGTTATTGTAAAAACCCTAATTTAGGGCTTTTTGCTCACTATCACTACCCAAGAGCAATTAGAAATCCATTTTGAACAATACAAAGCATTTCAAAGATCCAAATTAGGTTTTTAAGGTCTATCTAGACTTGGATAAACTTTCCAAATCATTGGTAGGTGTTTATCAATCCACTGTCTATGTTAACCAAGTCCAAATGTGTTGGATTATATCTAAAATATGATACTCTACAGGGTTGTATTCTTGTATAGATGCATAACACACTTTTCAAGGAAATAAAAATATTTAATAAACTTAAAATATGGTCTAAGGACTCACCTTATTTCATATATCACTTTAAAATCATTACCAAGTTCATGTTTTCCTGAAAACTAGCATAGTCACAATGCATAACCTTTGCTATAGGAAACATGGTTTTGTTCTAGTTTCCAATTCTCTCATAGTCTTATTATATTTTATTGAAAAATAAAATCTTTAAACAATGTCAATAGTCTGAGGACACATTTATAACATAATTCCAATTAATACAATGGCTTTTCCTTTATGAAAATAAGCACACAGTCGTCACATCAAAGGAAATGACTCCCAAACGAGGGTCTATCTATGAATAAACTTGAACAATGGGTAAATTGATCATTATTTCTTGAAATTTGTAATGTTAAGAAATTAAATACTCCTTTAATAGTATTCATAACCAATGACAAAATTCATTTGTTGTTAACTTTTGAAAACACAATCTGAAATAAAACCAAATATCTCGTGCACAAGGTCTGTAGATTATTGTTCAAGAATAGGGGCCTTATTTATTTTATTTATTTAAAATATTGAATCATTAAAAATATGAAAAATATGACTAAAATTATAAATCCTTACATTCTATACGAAGAAAACCATTTTATAACTATCTTGGAGGAGGTTGTCAATGTTAACATGACATTTTGGAAAGGTGACAAAGCACCAAAGTTGCCTTTCAAAACATATACCACCTTAGACTCCTTGAAATGATTAAATGGGTCTATAAAAACATTTTAAACCTATTCAAAATCTTATGCAAACTTGTACACACCCCTGTAAGTCCTAAAAACATACTAAAAATTCAATTTTTTTAAACATACTAGTTTTGGCAAGAAAACCAAAATTTGAAATTTAAACAACCTAGATGCAATTCTAAACTACCAAAATGAAACATAAGAATTATTGGAGAATTATAAGGCCATAAAATTCATTATTTAATGTATATGAATGCATCAAACCAAAAATTGACAAATTTTGTTCCCTAAGGGTGATGTTCTTGCATCATACTCCTAGGGAAAGGAAAAGAGAACTCATGGGCTACTACCCATGAGTGATTCCAGAGTAATCCATCAAATTTTTATGTCATTTTCAGCCAAAAACATGGAATATTATACTAAATCATTCTTCTATTTGACCAAATATTTGAAATATTGCTTGTCTCTAGTCCTCTTGAGCACCTACTTGTCCAAAATGTACTCCATCTCTTCTGTCTTCACCTTAGGCAACTGTCTTGCCCAATTTAGGCCTATTGTAGCTGAATCATCTATTTTTTTTTGTCATAAATATATTTATTTACAAGGTTACAAGTATGAAACATTAAATATAGGTGAAATTCTAAGTCCACTAGGCAACTCCAATTCGTATGCATTGATTGGAAACTTCTTGAGAATCTTTCAAAAACATATCTTCTTCATCTTCAGCTTGTTGTATTCACCCCTTGGGTACCTTTCCTTCCTAATATGAGCTATGACTAAGTCCCCAACCTAAAAATTTACTTCTCTTCTACTCAAACCTATCTATCTCTTGTATTTTTCAACATTAGACTTCAAATGCTTTCTCACTTGTTCATGTACCTCTTTCATTGCCATTACAAACTCCTCACCTTCAGAAATTTTATTATATGTATGTTTGATGTCTCTAACCTCAATTAAACCTATATGATGCATTCATAAATCACTTGAAATAGACTCATATCAATGCTCCTATTGGTAGAATCATTGTAAGCAAACTCTACTTGAGGCAACACAAGATCCCATTGCTTGGAATGGTCCTTAGACAAACACCTCAATAAGTTACCTAAGATTATATTCACCACCTTAGTTTTACCATATATTTGAGGATGGTAAGCTAAACTAAAACTCAAATTTGTGCCTAGCTTCTTCCATAATGTCCTCCAAAAGTGACCAAGAAACTTGGTGTTTCTATCAAAAACAATGTTCATGGGCAATCCATGAAGTCTCATTACCTCCTTGAAAAAAAAATTATCCACATGTGTTGCATCATTAGTGGTTCTACATGGTATTAAATGTGTCATTTTATAAAATCTATCAACAACTACAAAAATTGAATCAAAACCCCTTTTTGTCTTAGGCAATCCCATCACAAAGTCTATACTTATGGATTCCCAAGGCCTATTTGGGACTAGTAGGGGCTGATACAAACCTACATTAGTGATCTTACCTTTGGCCAATTTATAGATTTTGTATCTCTCTACATACCTCTATACTTCTGCTTGCATTCTAGGCCAATATTAGTGCCTAGTGAGCAACTCCAATGTCTTGTCAAACCTAAAATGGCCTGCCATCCTTCCACTTTGCTTCTCTTAGATCAGATTTACTCCTATAAAGATTTTGGGCACACATAATTGTATTCCTTTGAAAAACAATCCATATTAAAGTACATAATCCAACCATGGCTCCTTGTTGAGTGTACTTGGGTATTTGTATACATGGTATGCTTCCTTTAAGTCTTCATCATCCTCATATAATTCTTTGAGTGCCTCAATCCCAACACTCTCTAATTTAATTTCATGCACCAATAAGACTCTTCTACTCAATGCATCTACAACCTTATTTATTTTTCTTTTATTATGCTTAATGGTGAAGGTTAAATTTTTCATGTACTTTACCCTTTTCACATGTCTGTGGTTCAACTTAGGTTGATTACATATGAATTGAAGTGCATGGTTATTTGTATACACTATAACTCCTTTGGCATGAGATAATGCTTCCACCATTATATAAAAATCCAAGTCATATGATGAATACCTCTTCTTAGCATCATTCAACTTCTCACTAAAATAGGCTATAGGTCTTCCCTCTTGGATTAGGATAGCCCCTATGGCTACACCACTTACATCACATTCTATCTGGAATACCTTGTTGAAATTTTGCAATGCTAGTATGGGTTGCTCTATAATTCTTTGCTTCAAGTATTGGAATCTCTTCTATACCTTCTCATTCCACACAAATTTTTTCTTGTCTGCCTTGATGGTGTCAATGATGGGATCACATATTCCACTAAAATTTCTTATAAACTTTCTATAGAAACTTGGTAGACCATGAAAACTCCTTACCTCTCCTACTATCCTAGGTGTTGGCCACTCCATGATTACCTTCACCTTATTATTGTTGATTTTTAGCATGCCTTGTGATATGAAAAATCCAAAGTAAAACAACTCTCTTTTCATGAAATCACACTTATTGAGGTTGATCAATAACCTCTCTTTTTATAGCCTTCTCATAACCAACTCCAAAAGATGAAGATGCTCATCCTTGCTTTGGTTGTAGATTAGTATATCATCCAAGTAAACTGATACAAACTTTCTTATGAACTCCTTTAGTACCTCATTCATTAGCCTCATAAAAGTAATAGGTGCATTGGTCAAACTAACTAGCATGACTAGTCATTCATACAAACCTTCATTCATCTTAAAAGTAGTCTTCCACTCATCACCTTGTCTATTTTTTATCTGATAATATCCACTCTTGAGGTCTATCTTAGAAAAGTAGCTTGCTCCACTCAAAAAAATCCATCAAATCCTCCATCTTAGTAAGTAGAAATCTATACCTTATTTTTATCTTATTGATGGCCATGGAATTAGTGCACATTATCCACTCACCTTCCTTCTTTGGCACCAACACTGTGGGAATTGCACATGGATTCAAGATTTCTTTGATCATCTCTTTGTTAAGAAACTCCTACACTTATATTTTGATCTCAACATTCTCTTATGGGGTCATCTTATAGGCATCCTTTTTAGGTATACTTTCTCTAGGTATAAAGTATATTTGGTGTGTTATGATCCTCATAGGTGGCAATGTATTGGGCAACTCATCAACAACTATGTCTATATACTTTCCCATCATTTCTTGGATCTCTTGGGGTAGCTCATTGATTTTAGTGGTGTTCATAACATTCATAGGCCTGATTACCAAATAAAATACTATTTATTATTCATGCATGGCATTAAAAAACTCTTTACCACTTACTAGCATCACATGTGAACCAACCTTTTAATCACTCTCCTCATCCTTCAAGGGAAGCAAAGTGTGACTAACTCCATCCATCATCAAAGTGTACATATTCATTCTTCCATCATAAATATTTTTCCTATCATATTTCCAAGGCCTTCCAAGAAGTAAATGGCACACATCCATGGGTATGACATCACAAATCACCATGTCTTTATAGCTTCCAATTTGGAACTCTACCCAACTTTGTTCACTCACCAAGACTTGTTATCCCTTAATCAACCATGACACCTTGTATGGAGTGGGGTGAATTAGTTTATTTAACTCAAAATTATTAACCATTTCTATGGAAACAATATTATCCATACTTCCTGAATCAATGACCATTTTTCAACACTTACCTTGGCACTTGCATGATATCCTAAAGAGAGTTTTCATTTGTGGTGGCTCCTTCTCCTTGGGTGGCTTGATTATCACCCTCCCCATGAGAAATGATTCTCCCACTTCAAGCTCTTCCATGTGTGATGGAGATAAAACAATCTCTTCCTCCATGTGTGATGGAGATAAAACAATCTCTTCCTCACCTCCTTGTGCAATCTAATTTCTCCCTTCATTTCTTGGGATTCTTGTTGGCTGGTCCTTTGGGCATTCCCATAGCTTATAGCCAAAAAAATTATTGCACTTAAATCACTTTCTTGAAAATCCACTTGTTCCTCTACCTATTGATGATTAACCACTTATATTGAAAGGTCTCCTAACTATAAATCCACCTCTTGAATTAGTGGACTACTCTTGTGAATTGCTTGATTCACCTTGTTGGTTTTTTTATGAGAAATTTTTGCCCCCTTGCTATCTTCTACCTCTAAAATTTATGCCCCTTCCTCTATTCTACTGATTATGTTTCCTATTTGGCTTGTATTTATATTTGAGTGCAAATTGGTAACACTCCTCTAGTGTTCTTAGAATAACAAGTGCTAGTTCATCTTGTGTGATCTAGGAATTTGACTCAAGAGAGGATTGTTAGTATGGGGTTAGTTTTAAAATGAAAACAAAATGAAAGAATTACACTAACTAGCATAACATCTCTAGGCCTAGACACTAGGGAGAGCTTAGTTAACAAACATGAATAAAACACACAACTAAAATTAAAAATAAATCCTCTTTTGCCTTCCTTAGATGCTCCAAAATGCTTGTTGTAGTGGCTTACTTGGATTATGCTCATGAAGTCCTTGGCAATGGAAGCTTGGCTGCCTTCATATCTTCTTGGCACCTTTGGCTTGTAGATTAGAATCAATTTGGCATGGTAACACTAGTTTATTGAAGCTTTTGGAACCATTTGTGCATTATAAATTTGCATAATCAAGACTTAAAAATGATGTGGTAAGGCCTCCTATTTATAGATTTTTGCAAATGTCTAGAATCAACCTGAACCATCCATCCTGAGATTGAGATGTGTGGTTGAGGATTAATTAAATTCTTAGAATTAATTTTATAATGATCCTCATCATGATATTGGAAGAATGGTAAATTAAGAGGCATGGAGGGCATCATGAAAGGCATTGATGAGGCATGGAGGGCATGAATCTTGATATTTGTGATATTTATAGCCTAGGGATGTCTTTCCAAGAAATGAGGTCAACTGATGATGAAGATATTAAATATTCATTTCTAAAACAAATTATTCAAAAAGTTTCCATGAAATTCTTAATTAGGCTCTAACTTGGGTTAATTATTTCTAAGCATGATTAAGCACTTTGTACACAATTTACTCAAATTGATCAGAATGCCTTGTTATTGGTCCAAAATTTGATTGGATTGGAATTAGAAGGCAATGCCAGATGCATTAGATCTATTATCCTATTTAGGATGTTACCAACACCAAATAATGAAGGCATGTGTCTTGTGTATAATATTTGATAAGAAATAGCAATCCAGAGCACCCAGGTACAAAATTGGCATTTTGACGCAAAATGATCTGATCAAAGTTAGCTAGCCCATAAATTGTATTGCCCCATTTAGGGATACCCTGGCTAAAATTTTAACTTGAATGTGTTAATTTCATGCCATTTAGCATGTTTTCGTGTTTTTTAAGCCAAATTGTGTATTTTAGGTGGAAATTGGTCAAAAGCCTAGTTGGAGGTCATTGGTGGCCAGATTTACGTGTCTACAGTTTGCCCCTATTTGGTAAGGCATTACAAGCTATAAACATAGTAACATCTTCTCAAATAATGAAAAGGTCCTATATGCCTACAAATTCAATGATCATAAACTAATTGTATGATGCCCCCTTGAGGGAATAGTTGGCATAAGTAAGTTAGCAAATAGTCCCTTGAAAAGAAAGAAGTGAAATAAGGGGACCAAAGAAATGAAATATGATGGGGTGAAAACATAATGATATTGAAAAATTAGTCAAAATAATTGAGACCACAAGTGGGATGGTGCACAATTGTTTACCCAAAGGTGGTTATAAACATTGTACACTGATAGTGGCAACATGGTATAATAACATAATGATTTTCCCAAAAGTAGTTATAATCATTGAGAAATACAAGTGGGACGATATGCAATGATTTTCCCATAGGAAGTTATAATCATTAGACTCTGATTATGAAAAATATGATAAACTTGGTTGAGGATGATGACAACTTAACACAAAGGGTAATGAGGAATTGAAACAACCTATTAGTAGGGAGATGCTCATCCGAACTAATAAAGGTTGAAATTATTTCATGGTTAATTACTCTATTTGGGATATGATTGGGATATAATCAGGATGTTGATACCAAAGAGATTCTACCATTACTAAATAGACTTCTTGAAGCTAAGGTTTGTTGTAGCATGTGTTGGTATGCATCATGGTATAACATCATGAGGACTTGGTTGAAATATGTATGAGGATTGACTCCCGTAATCTAATACTCAATATAAAATAATGCACCAATGATAGGAACCATGATGACAATGTAAACATATGAATATGTATGGATTTGAGTATAATTGTGGGCAAGGAATCACCCAATGAACACACATAAATTGAATCAAGGCAACCATGATGAAAGCAAACAAACATGTAAACAAACAAATAAAATAAGAAAAAAACAAACAAACAAAAAATGCAATAGAAACCATACGAACATTGCCTCTAGAAAATAGGCAAAAACTATACAAATGAACAAAATGGGGGAATATAAAAAAAGGAATGGGGTAGCTGAGTTGTCTCCATATGCACTAGGTAAGTGGACATTGCCTACATAGTTCCATGGATGTAATATCCAATAAAAAACTTTAGGCCAAATGTAGTTCTCCCAAGGAATGGGAAGTATGTGATAACTAAGGAAAATAAACATAATAGATGTGATAGAAGAAGAGGGATGGTCTTGAAAAATGATAAGTGCATGAGAGAAAAAGGACAAAAAGATGGGGAAACTAAATGACAAGTGATTTTCTTGTAACTTAGTAAGGGTTCCCAAAATCCTTAAGGCAAAAAAGTGGTCAATGTTTTTTTTCTTTTCTAATGATTTTCAATTTATTTTAGAATTATTTTGGACTATCTCAGCTCAATTGATAATGACGAGACACTAAACGGTTCAAGGCCACAATATGATGAGAGCATTTAAACTAAGGTTACTCATAAAATGGTAAGAGTGTGGCTTAGGTTGCTCACAAAATGGTGAGAGCATATGAAAAGGGTGACTTAGCTGACCTCAACAAGTATCAAGTGCTACCTACATAGTCCCAGAGTAGGACCTCAAGTCATTGTAGTTATACCCTTATAGTGGAGGAATTTGACTAATGTAGCAGTCAATTCAAACAAAATAGGCACAGTTGGTAAAAAAGCATAGTATGACATAAAACATGGCAAGTTGGTACATCAAGGCTTAAGTTTCCCCTAGTTTTCCCATACGTGGTTATAACTAGGACACAATGGCATATATCAATGGTACTAATTTTCCCAAAGGTAGTTATAATTATTAGCAAGATCAGTGGTAGAAAAGGAATAACAAATAAAGGATATAACTACTAAAACTTCTATCACACTATCCCAAAAATATAATCTTTATCCAGAGTAATTAAACCAACTGATGAAACTGATCAGATACCTTGATGATAAAACTATGTAATGAATGGCAAAAACCAAAGTAAAACAAGGTAGGCTTTAGAACATACTGGGTCAATAGAATGGAAGTAGAAAGTGGATACAGTGAAGAGGATGGATAAAGATGGTGTTTGTATAAAGAAGAATAGTGATAAAATGGCATAACTAAAATAGTCCTTACAGACAATAGACCTTAGCACTTAATGATAGTACCACTTGAGATGAATAATATTCATTGACTCTAGAAGTTCATCATCATCTAGTGTGGCAAGCCTATATGCTCCTGATCCATAATTGATGCAGGAGCATCTAGCAAGGACTAGTTGAATAAGCCTTCGATAGGTATTAACCTACGCAAGTTTCCCTCTAAGATTATATTTTCAAATATTCATACTTGTCATGTGGAGGAGAAATAAGACCTCAATATATTTTATATGGATTTATTAGTTGTTAAAGGATTTCAATAATCCTATTATTGTTGTAGTCATCCATAGATGGCGTGGAGTTAAGCGTAATTGAAGAATTCCCTTATCAGATGAGTAGTTGAGTCTCTATAGGACAATGCAAGATTCAAGGAGATTGAAAAGGATTTTGATTTCCTTTTTGATCAAACCCGTTGGACCAGCCATAAAACAAATTAACTGCAAGTTAGCTGGCATAAGAGGAGGAGAGAAATTGAACGAGGTTGCAAGTAGAAAGAGGAAACACAGGATGCATGGGGATCCATTTTGAAGATGGTAAGCTCGATGTGGGACGATGCGTCCCTGGTTAGACGGATGCTATTGAAGAAAACTATGACCATGCATGCAAGTGGGTTTTAAAAATGATGGCAAACAACCTTCAGCATATGTTTGGGCCTTTGATACAGCAGCTAAATGATATGAATGATGGAAACTAGAGTCAGAAGGGGGATCCTGGAAAGAGCCCGCATGGGTGATGGCATATCAGAAATTGACTGTCCCGTATGGAAGGGCTTCCATTTTGATGACTTGAAAAACCATTCAAGAAGCTAGGTTTTTGAGTAATTAAGTTGGATAGAAGATATTGGCATCTATCATGAAGATTGAGGATGCTTTTTATATCCTCAGGTATGTAGACCGAGCTGAAAATGGAAGGTGAAGGATGTCTTGAACAAAGTTCCAAGCATATATTGGCCAGACAATCCCAGTCAAGTTTTAATACGCCTATTGAAATTTTTTTTGGGATTATAGTGAGGAGATATAAAGATACAGGCCATGAATGGTAGGAGTTCACCATTTTGATGGAGTGGGTCTTCATATATTTTGAAGACTGTTTAAAACTAGTCGATGGAGGAGCCCATGGAAATCTATTGGTAGGATGTGTCTGTGGGAAGATACAACCAAGATATGCTCATGGCCAGAGAAGTCTATGCCCAAGTGAAGCCCATGCCCAGTGAAGTCCATGCCCGAGCTTAACAATTTGTGGTGCTTGGGTTGAAGATCCTGATCTGTCCATAGATGCAAACAAAACCAAGGAAATAGTGGAGGCAGTCCATCCACACACTGGGTTTGAAAATAATGGACTTGGTCATATAGATAAAGAATTCTTTCAAGAATCTTGATATAGGTTATGTGTACATTCTATTCTCGTTGCTTCTAAATCCTTAGAAATGAATCTTTGCCTATTTGATAATGTTTGTGACCAGGGCGAATGACAGATGCTGCTGGGTCATGCAATTATATTATAAAGCGTAGATATATATTGTAAGAGGCAACCCAAGATGGGATGAGACAAGATATAGATCTGAGTGTATGTAGATCAAATACAGTCTTGGACGAGAGGAAATATATACATTTTAGCCCTGTTTACAGTCTAATTTTTAGTGCATCATTTTGGTATCAGAGCTAGTAAGCTCCTAGAAAAAGGAAAATTTTGTACTCTTCTAATCATTTTTTGCAGAGATAATGTACTTTATGAAGTTGCAAATAGAAAAAAAATAAAAAATTGCAGTGATTGAAGCAAGTGAAGAAGGTAATAAGAAAGTTATTGACAAATTGTTTTCAAGCTCTTTAAAGAGTAATTGTTGTTGCAGTGAAGAAGTTTCAAGTTCAAGGCAGTCAAGCCATTGAGGCTTAAGAGGATAAGAAGCCAAGGAAAGCTTAGTGAAGAGCCAAGAGAAGCTCTAGAAGAAGAGCATAGTGAATGCTCAAGAGAAAGATCCAAAGCAAGGTAAGCTTGGATTTGTGAAATTATTGATATTAGGTTAAAGTAGTGTCATATTGTAGACCATTGACTCAGTGTGAAGCTCAATAAAGCCATTGAGAAAAGGATCAAAAGACTAGGATGCAAAAGGCCTAGGTGAGATCAATGAGATTTTCAAAAGACCAGTCAAGGAGAAAGGCTTGGGTGAGACAAGTGGACCAAAAGACTAGGGTACAAAAGACCTAGGTGAGGACCTAAAAGGATCAAGAGACCAAGGTGGAAAAGACTTGGGTGAAGATCTCAGAAATGGAAGCATTGTTGAAGGCACTACAAAGCAGTAGAATACATTAGGGTACTTAGAAGGAAGCAAGCATCCGGAAGAAGAGAGGTATGACTAGTAATGGAATTGATAAAGAGATTGATAGTTTGAAAAGAGATTTAGCTAATTTTATAGATAGATATGAGTCTTGGATGTAGATGGAAAAGCAAGCATGGGTATGGCCAATGACGAAGAGGTTGAAGTGGCCAATAGATCTCCTAATGAAGAGGAGAAAAAGGCAAAATGAGATTGCCATGAAGAGAGAAGCCCATAGAGGCTTGAAGAAGATAAGAAGGTTGCCAAGAGAGAAACAAAAAGAGAAAGTGGTGGAGAAGAAGGTTCTCATTGAGGAGAACAAGAGAAGAGAAGAAAGAAAAGATGAAGTGCCAGGAAGAGCACTTGAAAAGATAAGAGTGTTGATGAAGAGAGCACTCATAGGGACCTTGTGGTCTCTTGTTTTTATATCTAATGTTGTCTTTGCATGGGTAATTGTAGGTATGAGCAGCCTTATGAAGGTCAAGAGAAGGGCCTTGGAGAGTGAAGAGATTGGTGCAAGAGAAGACACCAAGTACACAAGTGAATGTGTAAGAGAAAAGAAAAAGTTTGTTGTTGTTGATAAGGAAGAAGAGATGCATTGGTTAATGCATGAGGAAGGTGTTGAGGAACCCATACAAGCAAGAGAAGAGATGGAAGATGAAGATGACTTTCATGATGCCATTGAATGCCATGAAGAGGCAAGATAACAGTCAAGTATAAAGGAAGAAGAAAGTACAAATAATCAAGACACTATGCAAGTCAAAGAACTAATGGAGCAGCCCATTAAGGAGGTAAAGGTGAATTCAAAAATTGATTTTTCTTATAAGCATGAAATTTTTGATATACATGTTAGAGAAGAAAAGAGAAAGGTGAAGTTTCCAATTAACCATGGATATGTGATGCCTAAATGGTGGAAGAAGCAAACTCCCAAGCAACAGGAAGTGTTGGTACAAGAGCATGGATGCAGGATGCCTACATGGTTTGAGAAGACAATTGATAAGAAGGTTAAACAAGTATGGGTACCTAAGAAGGCAAAGAGTGAAGAAGATGTGAGTGTTGAGGCAACAACACCAAGAAGTCAATGGAAGAGGATTGAAGGTGATTCAAGCAACCAAGAGAATGAAGGTGAGATGGTGAGTATGGAAGAGGCATTCCATGAAGACAGGACGCTTGAGAGGTATACCAAAGAGGTAAAAGGTAAACAAATTGTTTATGATGATGTTTTTGAACCCTTTAATGATATTATCATGAGAAATGAAAAATGGAAAGTGGCTATGTGGACTAATATGCAACAAGGAGAGAATTCTAAATGGTTGGTGAATGAGGAAAGAGATGGATATACAACAAATCAATGCCTCATTAAATGCAAGAAACAAATAAGATGGCTTCAAAGAGAAGTTGAAGATAGTAAGGAGACACAAGGTAATGGTGTTTCAATTGCTTTTGATAAGTGTACTAATGAAGAAGTTGGTTTATGTGAAGACAAGATAAGAAAAGATGAGATAAGAGGTAAAGGGAAAGTAATCCTTAAGAAAGAAGGACCCAAGTTTGATGAAGAGAATGGTGAGATAGATGAGATCTTACTAAAAAAAGAGTTGAGAATGTTGGAGGAGCTGTTTGGTCATTCAAGAGAGATGAATGAAGGTAAAAGCCATGGTGAAGACACCATTGGGAAGAGTGAAGCAATAAAAGAGCAAACCCAAGAGGCAAGGACAATTTTGATCAAGGAACAAGAACATGGAGACAGCCAAGAGGCTTCATGGCCTAAAGATTTTGATTCTAAGGTGGATTTGAATGTTTTGTATGCAGGTATGAAGGTTTCTAAAGTGAATGATAGACATGATTCATTGGAGAAGCTCATGAAACAAGAAGAACAACAAGATCTAGAAGACATGTATGAAGATGAAGAAGCATGGAAGTGGGAGATGGCATCTAAGAAAGAAATGAGAAGAAGGACATATCTGAAGAGGAAGAAAAGCAAAATGAAGGACAAAGACTATTCCAAACAAAGACAAGCATTGGTATTGGCAACAAGACCTTGGGATCTAGGCATATAGTGAAGACTAATGCATGGAGGAAGTAGTTCATTTGAACTAAGGTTCAAATCCTTTCTAGAGGGAGAGTATGATGTAGGAGCATCTAGCAAGGACTAGTTGAATAAGCCTTCTATAGGCATTAACCTAAGCAAGTTTTCCTCTAAGATTATATTTTCAAATATTCATACTTGTCATGTGGAGGAGAAATAAGACCTAAATATATTTTGTATGGATTTATTAGTTGTCAAAGGATTTCAATAATCCTATTATTGTTCTAGTCATCCACAGATGGTGTGGAGTCAAGCATAGTTGAAGAATTCCCTTATTAGATGAGTAGTTGAGTCTTTATAGGACAATGTAAGATTCAAGGAGATTGAAAAGGATTTTGATTTCCTTTTTGATCAAACCCGTTGGACCAGCCATAAAGCAAATTAATTGCAAGTTAGTTGGCATAAGAGGAGGAGAGAAATTGAATGAGGTTACAAGTAGAAGGAGGAAACACAGAATGTGTGGGGATCCATTTTGAAGATGGTAAGCTCGATGTGGGACGATGCGTCCCTGGTTAGACGGATGTTATTGAAGAAAACCGTGACCATGCATGCATGCGGGTTTCTAAAATGATGGAAAATGACCTTCAGCATATGTTTGGGCCTTTGATATAGCAGCTAAATGATATGAGTGATGAAAACTAGAGTCAGAAGGGGGATCCTGGAAAGAGCCCGCATGGGCAATGACATATCACAAATTGATTGTCTCGTATGGAAGGGCTTCCATTTTGATGACTTGAAAAACCATTCAAGAAGCTAGGTTTTTGAGTAATTAAGCTAGACAGAAGATATTGGCATCTATCATGAAGACCGAGGATGCTTTTTATATCCTCAGGTATGTAGAATGAGTTGAAAATGGAAGGTGAAGGCTATCTTGAACAAAGTTCCAAGCATATATTGGCCAGACAATCCCAGCCAGGTTTTAATACACCTGTTAAAAGTTTTTTTTGGGATTATAGTGAGGAGATATAAAGATACAGGCCACGAATGGTAGGGTTTCACCATTTTGATGGAGTGGGTCTTCATATATTTTGAAGACTGTTTAAAACTAGTCAAAGGAGGAGCTCGTGGAAATCTATTGGCAGGATGTGTCTATGGGAAGATGTAGCGGGGATGCTCATGGCCAGAGAAGTCTGTGCCCGAGCGAAGCCCATGCCCAGTGAAGTTCATGGCTGAGCTTATCAATTTGTGGTGCTTGGGTTGAAGATCCTGATCTGTCCGTAGATGCAAACAAAACCAAGGAAATAGTGGAGGCAGTCCATCCACACACTGGGTTTGAAAAGAATGGACTTGGTCATATAGATAAAGAATTCTTTAAAGAATCTTGATATAGGTTGTGTGTACATTCTATTCTCATTGCTTCTAAATCCTTAGAAATGAATCTTCGCCTATTTGATAATGTTTGTGACTAGGGTGAATGACAGATGCTGCTAGGTCATGCAATTATATTATAAAGCGTAGATATATATTGTAAGAGGTAACCCAAGATGGGATGAGACAAGCTACAGATCTGAGTGTATGTAGATCAAATACAGTCTTGGATGGGAGGAAAGATATACATTTTAGCCTGGTTTGTAGCCTGATTTTTAGTGCATCAATAATCTATAGTAATGATGAAAGGCCCTATCCAATTTGGTTTGAATTTCCCTTTATGCTTCTTCTCAGCCATGGTATTCTTTTGGTTTTCTTTAAGAACAAGATCACCAAGTTCAAATTTTATATACTTAACATGCCAATAATACTAGCCTTTAAGTCAATTCTGATATGCTTGAAGATTCTTGAGTGTATTTATGCACTTCTCATCAAGTAGTTCTAGCTCTTGCAGGCGAGCTAATCGATAGTCATGATCATCTAGGACATGGCTAAAAGAGATTCATAGTGAAGGAAATTTGACCTCAACGGGAAGGATGGCTTTAGTACCATTAACAAGTGAGTATGGAGTGGCTCCTGTGAGAGTATGATGATTGGTATGGTATGCCCAAAGGGTAGGGAATATCTGCAAGTGCCAATCATGACTGACATCATTGACAATATTTTTGAGAATATTGACAATGGTTTTATTAGATGCCTTAGCTTGGTCATTACCTTGTGGATAATGACCTAATTGATGATTAACTAAAAATTATCATAAACTTAGAGATGAGATATGTTCCAATGCACTACTTGTTGAAGTCCTACAACAAGTGCTTCATACTCGGCCATGTTGTTTGTATAAGGAAAGTTGTTTTCGAACGATTTAGGGATTAGATCTCTCTATGGTGTAATAAATAATAGGCCTACCCCCAATCCATGTGTACTAGATGAACCATCAAAATATAGCTTCCAAGGCTACTCCTCAAGGGTTGTGTCAATGATGGTCATTATAGATTCATCAAGGAATTGAAATTTGAATGGTTGTGTGTCCATGAGAGGTGCTTCAACAAGCAAATTTACAAGAATTTGTCACTTGATTGCCTTTTGATTGACATACTCTATGTCAAACTCACTAAGAAGTATGATCCATTTAGCCATTCTACCTTGCAAAGATATTTTAGATAGTAGATACTTGAGTGGATCTAATTTTGAAATGACCATGGTCTTATTATTCAATGTAATGGCATAATTTTTGAGCTGTGAAGACCATGTCTAGACAAGCTTTTTTAATAGGTGCATAGTTATGTTCATATGTAACCAAGGTACGACTTAGGTAATATATGACATGCTCTTTTCCATTGTCATCATGTTGAGCCAAGAGTGCCCCTAGAGCATGGTCAGTCATTGATAGTTATACCAAGAATGGCTTTCTTGCCATAGGAGGTAATAAAATAGGCAAATTAGCAACACAGTCTTTGAGTTGATGAAAATTCATTTGGCAATGATCATCCCAGTGAAATGCAACTCCCTTCTTCAAAAGGTGTGTAAATGGATGGAACTTATCTACTAATTGAGAGATGAAGCATTGGATTGATTGGATCTTACCCTACAAGCTATGAAGTTGCTTTAAATTGGTTGGCGGTTGTATCTCGATTATAGCATGGACTTTAGTTAGATCGACTTTAATACCTCTATGAGACATGATGAAGCAGAGTAGTTTCCTTGAAGTTACATTGAAAACACATTTATTTGGATTGAGTCTAACTTTGTACTCCCATAATGTTTCAAATATCTTATGCAGCACTACTGGATGGTTGGCTCTAGTTTTGGATTTTTTTAATATGTCATCAACATAGTCTTCAGCAATATCATGCATCATATCATGGAATCTGATAGTCATGGCCCTTTGATATGTAGCTCTAGAATTCTTAAGGCCAAATGGCATTACTTGATAATAAAATGTTCTCTATGGAGTGGTGAACAATGTTTTATGTTGATCTTCTAGTGCAATTCTGATCTGGTTATATCTTGAAAAGCCATCCATGAGTGAAAGCATTCCATAGCTTGTCATGGAGATGATGATCATGTCAATACTAGGCAAGAGAAAATTATCTTTAGGACAAGATTTTTTGATGTCTAGAAAATTAGCACAAATTCTGATCTTTTTAGGCTTTTTACTAATAGGTACCACATTAGAGATCCATTCTGAGTAGTCAATGGATTGAATACATCCTACTTCTAAGATTTTTTCCAACTCTTTCTTTACCAATACAATAATGTGAAGATGCATCTTACATAACTTTTGTTTTATCGATTTGGCATCAGGATAAACCATAAGGTGGTGTAGAACCAAGGTGGGGTCTAAACCTAGCATGTCAGAATAGGCCCATGCAAAAATATTTACATATTATCTCAATAGAGCTGTAAAGATGTTACGTTCCTCCTCAGTGAAGGACACTCTTAATTTTATCTATTTTAGGTCTCATGGAGTCTTTAAAGTTACCTCTATTGTATCTTTGACTAGAAGGGTTGAACTGTCTTCTAGGATAATAGGCAATGATTTTAACTATTGAATTATGTTAGGGTCCTCCATTAGGACTTGCTCTTCGACTTCTCCTAGGCATGATAAATCTGATTCCCCTAATGGGAGATCTAGCCATGTGACAAAAATAGTTGGTAATTATTGAAGAATTTGATCAAATACTTGTTATTTATCAAATATAAACTCAGATCTATATGTAAGCTCATCGTTGGTGGTTTCCTGGTCTAAATTTAAAAAATAATGAACACCCCCATCTAATGGTGCCTAAAATAGGTTTTCACCACTAGACTAGCCTTTATCTTTACTTTTTCCCTAGTTAGAAAGCACCTCAAAGAGGTTTTCACTTTGGGACCTAAATGTTTTACTTATTTGTTTTTGGTGAAGGGTGTTCACTCACTCTCCAAAATAGGCTATAGGATCCAATGTGATTGAGAATCTTGATTTTTGATCTCCCAACATAACATTGTCTCTAAGGCCTAAAATTTCATAGAATGCCTCATCATTCTAGAACTCATCAATCAGCAAACTAGATTCTTGTTGGTCACAATCTATCATTTTGGGATAATATAATGGCAATGGGTTGTGATGAATGGTCAGGGTAAGGGTACAAATGGCATTGTTATCAAATAGGTTGGTTTCAGCTAGATTATCAAAGGTGAGGCCATGATCAGACTTTGCTTCACTGTTAGCATCATCATCACTAGTTGTTGGTGATAGAGTTTGAATAAGATATGTGGGGTCACCCCCAGGTAGATTAAATCCAAGTCCATATGGTCTTTCATACTTAGTCATAGAAATTGGCTTGATGGTTCTTGCTGATTCAATCTAAAGCCTCTTCCATCATAATTGTGATGTTCCATGATCTTATTGGGAATAGGATACTTTGAATTTTTATAAGAATCACCTTGGTTTTAATTTTATAACCATGATTCATCCCCTTTAAGAGGGTCAAGTTCTAGGCTAGATGCTAGTATAAATGTGACAAGTCCCTTATCTTTGTTATTTTATTGCCAATGCATATGTGGGTGACTTTAGGTCACTGAAAGGTTTTTAGATTCTGAGGAAGATGGGCAATATGCAATGTATCATGGGTCACATACTATCTTGGTCCATTATCTAAAATGGTGAAATTATTGGAGGCTTTAGGAGGTGGCATGTGGGGAAGGGAATCTAAGGTATTAGGATCTATGCAATTATCCAATGAAGGATCAATCAGTATAGCCTTTCCTTTATCCTACTTGGAACATGGATTCATGTCGTACTGATAATTATAGATTTGAAATTTGGATTCAAGATGCTTTCAGTGTTCATATGGTTGTAAATCTCTTAGAATATTTACTTCCATCACTGAGTGGGAAAACTTGATACATTGGTGTAGCATTGATGGGACTGCATGAATCTCATGTAACCAAGGCCTTCTTAGAAGCATATTGTATGATAAATCAATATCAAGCACATGTCAAAGTATATTATGGGTTAAAGACCCAATAATAACTAGCAAACTAATGGTGCCTTGTGATTCTTTTTTTTATTACCATAAGCTTTGATGGTTATTGTTTCTAGATGGAGATCTACCATTGTGTACCCAAGAAGCTTGATGAGTGTTAGAGATACTATGTTGAGGTTGGATCCATTGTCTATAAGGACACATTTCAATTTATGCCATATTATGTAAACTTATATGTAATATGGATTATTATGGAGTAGGCCAAGGGAAGACATATTGCTTTGGTTGAATGTGACTTGTTGGGCTGGAGCTAGGTGTCCAACCAAAGCTTGAAATTTATCAAGGGATATGTCACTAAAAATAGTGGATTAGGTCATAAACTCATTCAATATGTTCTTATGGATTATTGACATTCACAACAAATCTAAGATATAAATTTGTGATGGTGTCTTCTACAATTGTTTCAAAATATCAAACTTCTTATCTTGGTCAATAGTGAATAGTTTATTCTGAGGCTGAATGGTTGGTTGAATGATAACCAAAGTGGTGGATGGTTGTGGGTCTAGGATAGTAATCTTTGACCTCTGAGTTGTGATTACACAATCAGGATTAAATACTAGACCATTATCACTAATCAATATTGGGAATGGTGTAGGACCATATAGGACAAGTCTCAGTTACCAGTGCACTTGCATGTGGTCACATGGCAAGGATGAGTTGATATAAGGTCCAAAAGGGAAATTCCTAGTTTATTGGTTTACATATATCCATTCCCAAGTCAAATAAGGATTATCTATGTAATTTGGTTGAATGTTTTTGTTTATAAATGGTCTAGGCTGATTAGTGCTTGGTCTAGGATTAATGGAGATGGTATCAATGCTACCCCCTATAATATGAGCTATAACCCTATTGTAGTCATGTGAAAATGCATGGTAGGTTTGTTGGTTGTTATCATTTTGACCTTAGTTTTGTCCATTTTTCTATTGTTGTGGGTTATGCTATTGATTTTGTTGATTCTACTAGTTCGGCCTTTGATTTTGATATTATTAATTTTGCTACTGCACTGGCCAATACTGTTGTTGTTGATTATTTTGTTGTTACTAATTGTTATATCAGGGAAAGGGGTTTTGATAAATCTCAAGAGTTTTATTGGAAGTGGAAGCACCGTTTTCCAATGTTATGTCCCCATTCTCCAACATATTCTCAATTAAATGCTTGATTTGGACACATCTTCATAGATTATGCCCATTGATCCGATGATAGTCACATAATTCATTTTCATGATACCAATCATGATAAGGAATGTCTTAAAAATAATGCTTTGGTATAGGCCAACTAATCATATTAGCAGTAGTAAGCTTGCAAAATATAGACTCAATAGGTTCTGCTAGGTCACTAAAGAGATGATGTGCAAGCACAGTTCTCTTAGGAGGAGGGGTTTACAATGGTAAACGTTGTTGTATTTGTCATTTAGGTCTTGGTTCTTGTGCTTGTGGTATTGGTTGGAGAGGTTTTTAAGTAAGATTAATTTGAAAAGGTGGTACAGATGATGTTTACACCATTTGGACATGATGGGATTCAATTACTCCATTTCCCATAACATTCTTATTATAGTTAAATTGCTTCGATCTTTCTTGGTTATTGGCCTGTGTCAGTTGTGATGATTACACTTGAATAAGATTTTGATGTTGGCTATTATTATGATTGGTACCTTGATTTTGATTAGTTGAATTAAGCTTGATGACTCCTTTATTGATGAGTGCCCACTTGATCAACAAACCTTTATCAATGATCTCTTTAAACATATGTGCACATTGCAATTCCAAATGATAAGCTATCTCACTGTGCAAATTTTTGGTAAACATAATAGCTAATTTTTTATCTAATAAACTATGTTTGAAATGGCTTGCAAGGGCTCTCCATCATTGTAAATAACTTGTAAAACTCTTACCAACTTTTTTGCTTTACTTGCGTTAAGTCCACTAATGAAATCTCATGCTTGAGATTATAGGAAAAGTGTTGCACAAACTTATGAGAAAGATCATCAAAATTTGTAATTGAATTTTAGGGAAACTTTAAAAACCACTCCAAGGCTTGTCCAACCAACCTCCTTAGAAACAACAATAAAAGGTAAATGTCACTATATTCCACTAGTTGACATGCGACGAAGAATTCGGTCAAATGAGCCTTAGGGTCACCTTTTCCTTTGTATTTGTCAAATTTCGGTGGTTCCTATCCTTGAGGAAATAGTATCTACAAATACTCCATGTTAAATGGGTAAGAACACACATCATCTAATTTGAAATTTTTAATTTGTTTACCAACTTGAAAGGTAGCAATTACATCCTTCATTTATTGTAATTCTTGGGATATAAAAATGGAAGGAACATTGGTTTGAGGGAGAATTTGGGTAGATGGTTGGGAGGTCACAAGTGGGACACTTTGACCAAGGTATGATGGAGATACCTATTGGGATATATTGGTTTGGTTGGGGAATGGACTAGGAATACACATACATGGATTATGATGTACTTGAAATTGCACAATTGGTTGCATGATATTCTGGTTTGGGTTGGCGGTAAAGGTTTTAATTAGAGGATTTTTTGGTTTGGATGGAGGGATATAACTATACTATGCTTGTTGTGGTTGAAAAGGGACATGCTGCCAACTAATCGAACCTTGTTGTTGAGTGGAAATTAGTGGTCCAAGACCCTGTCTCTAAATTTGTGGCACATTTTGAACCAAAAATTATCTTCTAGGTACTTGAGAAACATAAGGACCTCTTTGTTGCATGAATCCCTATGAGGAAGTGAAAATAGGTTGCAGATTCGACATCTATCATTGACCAATATTTTCATGTTGTTGACTAGTCATTACTTAGTTTTGGATTGGCATATTAGTATATGATTAAAGAGGTATGTTTGTCATTACTCGGTGAGGTATAACATTAGTTTCCCTTGATTGAAGTGGCAATGTATTTTTCCTCTATTGTATTGATAGACTAGGTTATGTCTGCTATTGTGGCATACTACTCATTACCTATTGAGGAGGACTAGGGTTCATCATATTCTATCCTTAAGGCATGACATTAACCATTGTTTTATTACCTAATCCCATAGATTTTACACTTGAGTAAATATCCAGTTGAAGTTGGGATGTAGAAAATCCTATTCCCTAGTATGATGATCTATTCATAGGATTAATTATAGGCACATGTTATTGGCTAATTATTTGTGTGTTAGTACCACTTTGATCAAAATTAGATGTTGTTTGTAGATTTCTACTACATTTGGTTCACTATTCTATGTAGAGGCCAAAGACATTTATTCAATAATGGGCATATTCATCAAGTTATCTATCAAAGAGGTTTGTACGAATAGGTTGAAAATTAGATTCTCTTGTCTAGTTAACTCTATCAAGAATCCTATTGAAGGAACTAGGTCAATGAGAGGCTTACTCACCATGTTCATCTGATTGAAATCACGTGCTAAATTCAAGTAGGTTTGATATGTTGTTTGCATTTGGTTAAAGTGATCTTCCATGATGTTTTGTCTTGATTAGACATATTAAGATCTTGGTATGTTGTTTGGACTAGAGCCATAAGATTTCTAGAAGAATCCTATTGATTGTAAACGATATTATGGGGCACTCTTACTAGACTCAATAAATTTTCATGGAGAAAGTCTGCTGGAAACTTGGCCCCTACCTCTATGACTCTAACCAAAATCTCATCTTTGTTCTCTAAAAAATGTCACTCACATATAAATGGATCATACATGGAAGTCATATTAGTATAATATGATTGTTGAAGAACTGGCTCATCCACTATGGGTATTGTAGCTAGGTATTGTGTGGTTTGTTCTTGGTCTTATTCTAAATAAGGTGGTGTGTTAACCAGAAGTTAGCCAATGGATCTTGGCTTTGTGCCCCTGATTGAGTATTATAAGAGAGATAAGAATCCATCTCATAATAAATATTAGCCACATAGGGGTCTTGTACCATTTCTTTTTGTGCAACTACATTACTAATCCCTAGATTATACATGAGTCCACTACGAGTGTATGAATACATGTTGGGATCCATAGTCAATGTTTTTATGATAAAAGTTCAAAGAGTTTTACAAAATCTAAAAATGATGGAATATAAAATAGATGATGTTCCAATTTGGTCTAGGTTTTTCAAAAGGATCAAAAGTTTTATGCATATATTTGTGAGGAAATAAGCTAGCGTGGAGTATCTAATATTTCACTATTCACACAAAGAGAAGTAAGTAAATAGGTCAAAAATCAAAATGCTAAACTCTCAAGTTGAAGTGTTTCAAATTAGTCTAATCTAAGAATTTAAAATTTGCTGGGTCTTTTGGCCAAATGCGGCATCAAAAGCTAGGCTCAAACAAGGCATGCACTAGGACTCTTGGCCAAATGGTGTCAAAAGCTAGACTTTAAAATAGATGAAAATTTTAATCTAATGGATTTGAAACACTTCTATCAAACACTAGGCATTTGATTCTTAGACATGAACTTGATCAATTAGGTATAAGGTATGAAACAAAAGACACTTTAGAAATAGTTTATTTTCTCACAAAAAATGGTATAAAACTTGGTTCTTTTGACAAACAAGCTAGACAAAAGTGAATAGTATAACTATTTTAGATAAAAGATCAAAAAATTACACTTGGATTGGTCTAAAAATGTAGGAACAAATTTTAACTCTATGCAAAAGGGTCTATGAAATAATATTTGAAATGCTTTAGGCAATGTAATGACTCTATCTTACTCAAAAGGTGTGACAAAAAAGGTTTGTTTCAAAAATTTGCTAGGGAAAAGACACTTTCCTATAATTTTGATAGCATAACACTACTTTTCTTAACTCAAAATGTCATGGTGCATAGACTTAAAGTGCAAGTGTTTAGCACAAAATGGTGTAAGTCTATCAAGTGATGACAATGATTATGAGTCTTTAATGACCTTCAACCCAAAATGGAAATTAAACCTAAGTTTCCTCATTTTTAGTGTAAATGGTGAACCCACTTAACACATCAACCTTATGAACTTGTAAAGGTGAAATTCTAAATTTAGATTATAAGTGAAGGACTTAAAACAACTTTGGTAAAGGTCTAGACTCAATTGGGTAGCATAACTATGCCAAAGTGGATGATATGACTCTCAAGATGTTGACGAACTTTAAACAAGGAAAATTGATGATCTCACATGGGCAACATAATACCTCTTTATTCAAAGGAAAATTATAACTATGTATTTAGTTTGGATTGTTTGTTTACACCATGTTTTGACTCCAAACAAGACTTTAATCTAGGACAAGACCAACTAATTAATCGATCTTCGGTTCTAAATTAACAAGGTTTCTTGGTATTGTTGGAATCCATCAATATATGTCATTTGAGAGGATTTTAATTGTTCATCCAAAAGTAAATGTGCATTAAATAGTAGGGTTTTTACACCCCCTTCTCTCAAATGACAGTACTGCAACATGAACCTTAAGGTGAACCTTACACCAACAATACTTTTGTGGTAAGTGGGGATTTATCTAAGATCTAAAAAGTTTCTAAATTTTATATGGGAATCAATTACACAATGACTTTCATGCCAAACAATGCCAAAAAAGGATAGATTTTGGGTCTGTATCACTTCGCTTATTGCAAAAAGTTCTAGTCTTGTTTGCAACCACTACATCCTACTATTCACTTAGTGTAGTATGATGTCCAAAGTGCCACTACATCCCATGTACAAATATAAATAGGATCCAAATGAAGTCAATGCTGGGAGGCAAAAACCTAGGTCAAAGCTTCTGTAAAGAACTCATGGGAGGTGATGAAGTCCCCCTCACAAGCCAAGTTTGCATAAAAAATAAAGAAAACATGAAAGTAGAAAGACTTTAGGGTCATTTTCAAGGTCACCCAAACTTTGATGAGTTTTTGGGGAGTGATTTAGATGAATTTATTTCTAATCCTTGGACAAGGCTACTTGCAATGGGAATGGCACTTTTGATTCCAAGGGTTCCCTAAAGGGGACAAATGGAAGAGCATACACGCAATATTCCTCTTTTTACCAAACAAAATCTGATTAAACAACTATTGCAAACAAGAATTGACAAGTGTGTTCAATTTTAAGCCCAAATGAAATAATTGGTGGTGTTCATTTGACCCCTTGGTCTTAATTTCAAACTTTGAAAACATTCACCATAAACATCTAAATTTTTGTTAAACACCAAAAACAAGGTTCTTGATTGATTTTAAAGCATGCAAAAGGTGATCTAAAATATGTTTTTAGAAAATTTCAAGCTTGGTCCTGTAGAAAAAATGTTAACATGTCCTTTATCCTTGAATCTCTTTTGGGTTTGAAATAATGAAATTTAGAAAAAGAGATCTTGGGTCTGTGTTTTAAGAAAAACATAGTGACTGATGTCGGTTTATATAACTAACGACGGTTACATTTTATAATCGATGTCAGTTATCCAACTAACATCAATTATACCAATGTGACCGATGATAGGTATACAACCAATGTTAGTTTTTATAACCGACATCAGTTAAGATATGCAACTGATGTCAGTCTTACTTGATGATGTCAGTTACTGTGTAAAATTGTGGTAAACAAAAAAGGAAAAATAAAGTTAGAAAATTAATTTGCAAGAGTTTTAAGGGTCCAAATGAATATTTTAAAGTTACAAAATGATCTTATTTAGGTGTGATATGCATCTAGTCCCATCAGGCGTGCCATATGTGATCTAGGAATTTGACTCAAGAGAGGATGGTTAGTATTGGGTTAATTCCAAAAGGAAAACAAAATGAAAGAAACACACTAACTAGCATAACATCTCTAGGCCTAGACACTAGGGAGAGATTAGTTAACAAACATGAATAAAACACACAACTAAACTGAAAAATAAATCCTATTTTACCTTGGATGCTCCAAAATGCTTGTTGTAGTGGCTTGCTTGGCTTGTGGTCATGAAGTCCTTGGCAATGTAAGCTTGGCTGCCTCCATCTATCCTTGGTACCTTGGCTTGTGGCTTGGCTTTGCTTGAATTGAAATCAATTTGGAATGATAAAACTAGTTGATTAAAGATTTTGGAACCATTTTTGCATTATAACTTTGCATAATCAATACTTTAAAATGATGTGGTAAGGCCTCCTATTTATAGATTTTTACAAATGTCTAGAGTCAACCTGAATCGTCCATCCTGAGATTGAGATGTATGGTTGAGGATTAATTCAATTTTTGGAATTAAGTTTATAATTATCCTCATCATTACATTAGAATAAGGGGAAATTAAGAGGCATAAAGGTCATCATGGAAGGCATTGATGAGGCATGGAGGGCATGAATCCTGATATTTGTGGCATTTATGGCCTAGGGATGTCTTCTCAAGAAATGAGGTCACCTGATGATGCATATATTAAATATTCATCTCCAAAACAAATTATTCAACAAGTTTCCATGGAATTATTAATTAGGCTCTAACTTGGGTTAATTAGCTCTAAGCATGATTAAGCACTTTGTGCACAAATTACTCAAATTGATTAGAATGCCTTGTTATTGGTCCAAAATTTGACTGGATTAGAATTGGAAGGCACTGTCAAATGCATTATATACATTATACCATGTAGGATGTTACCAATAGCAAATAATAAAGGCATGTGTCTTGTGCAGAATATTTGATAGGAAAGAGCAATCCAGAGCACCTAAGTACAAAATTGGCATTTTGACTTGAAATGATCTGATCAAAGTTAGCCAGCCCATAAATTGCATTGCCCCATTTAGGGATAAACTAGCTAAAATTGGCACTTGAATATGTCAATTTCACATCATTTAGTGTGTTTTAGTGTTTTTAGGCCAAATTGTGCATTTTAGGCAGAAATTGGTCAAAAGCCTAGTTGGAGGTCATTGGTGGCCTTAGGCCATTCAAGTACCTTGCAATATTTTCTTTGTCTTCCTCTTGACCTGATGGCTAACTTATAAAACTCCTTTGGTATATGCCTTCATAGTCATTTCTTTTTGCTTCAAATTTTGTAATTGTCTAAATAAGTTTGTCTCATAGTCACCTGGCAAGAATTTGAATTTGAGCTTGGCAACCATTCTGTCCCAAGAAGTTATCTTGTTCTTCCCTTTCTTTCTTATCTCATCTTGTGTGAAGTCCCACCATAATAAAGCATGCCCCTTCAGTTTGGTTCTTGCAAACTTGACCTTCTTGTCATCGGGTACCTCTTCATACTCAAAATACTGATCTAACTCATTCACTCAATCCATGAGTTCATCTCCATCAAGACCACCTATATAGGTGGGTAATTCCTCCTTTGGTTTGGACCCTTGGCCCATAATCACCTTCACAAGTCTCTCTACACCCTACTCTTCAGGTCCTTCAACTATTTCTTCTCCCTCTACTTCCTCCTAGTCTTGTGGATCATCTTCCCTGTCACTCAAGTCCTCTGTTAGGACTCCTTTTCTTTGGTTTCATTCTACAACAGTTAGCCTATCAGCCAAGCTGACTTTAATGTCCCTCAGCTCTGTCAACACAACATTTTGGTTCCCTTGGTTCCTTGTAGCACCTCCTCTGTTATCCCTAGGTGGCATCTTGATCCTTGTTCAGGTAATCTATCAAACAAGTACCTATTTTTCTCTTTTCCAAAGGATCTTCTCTCTCCCACTTATTTTAGGTATGTAATCTTGGATTTGATACCAAAATGATCCAAATTTTATGATCTAAGTCCTTTTTTAGACCCACTGTATTCCTATTAGACCTTTCCAATTAGGCCTCCCTAAGCCTAAACTCAACTCAATTAGCAAAATATTGTACTATTTTATCCGTACTCTCCTAAAACATTTAAAATTAGGTATAGAACCTTAAATAGTCTTATATTACAAAATTTGGGGAATTTTGGTTAGTTATAACTCAAGATATTGTAGAAACCCTAATTTAGGGTTTTTTCTTCACTGTCATTACCTAGGAGCAATAAAAAATCCATTATGAACAATCCAAAGCATTTAAAATATCCAAATTAGGTTTTTAAGGTCTGTCTAGATCTGGATCAACTTTATAAATCATTTTTAGATGTTTATCAATCTATTGTCTATGTTAAACAAGTCTAAATCTGTTGGACTGTATCCAAAATATGATACTCTACAAGCTTATATTCCTGTATAGATCCATAACACACATTTCAAGGCAAAAAAAGGATTGAAAAAACTTGAAATATGGTCTAAGGACTCACCTTATTTCATTGAGCACTTGAAATTCATTACCAATTTCATGCTTTCCTCAAAACTAGCACATAGTCACAATGTATAACCTCTGCTACAGGAAACAGGGGTTTTTTCTAGTTTCCAAATCTCTCAAAGTATTCTTATATTTTTTTGAAACATACACTATTTAAAATATTTCAATAGTCTGAAGACACATTTATAGCATAATTCCAATTAATACAATGATTTTTCCTTTATGAGAACAAGCACATAGTCAACACATCAAAGGAAATGACTCCTAAACGGGGGTCTACCTATGAATAAACTTGAACAATGGATAAATTGATTACTATTTACTGAAAATTATAATCTCAACATATTCAAAAATCCTTTAATATCATTCAAAACCAATGATAACATTCATTTGTTATCAACTTTTGAAAACACAGTCTGAAACTAAAACCAGATATCTCATGCACAGGGTTTGTAGGTTATCCTTCAAGAACAAGGGCCTTATTTTTTGTATTTCCTTAAAATATTAGATCATTCAAAACATGAAAAAACTGAATACAATTTTAAATCCTTACATTTTATATGAAGACAATTGTTTTGTAACTACTTTGGAGGAGGTTGTCAACGTTAACATGACACTTTAAAAATGTGACAAAGCACCAAAGTTGCCTTTCAAAAAATATACCACCTTAGACTCTTAGAAATGATTCAATGGGTCTCTAAAAACATTTTAAACCTGATAAAAATCTTATGTAAACTTTCCACACCCCTGGAAGTCCTAAAAACATACTAGAAATTCATTTTTTTTAAAACATACTAGTTTTGGTGGGAAAACCAAAATTTGAAATTTAAACAACCTATTTGCACTTCTAAACTACAAAATTGAAACCTAATCATGTGTGAAACCTTATAATACCATCAAAGTAATTATTCAACCTATATGAATGCATCAAACCAAAAATTGACAAAATTTGTTCCCTAAGGGTGATGCTCCTGCATCACCCCATCTCGTTGTTTTGATTTACACAAGTCAACCATGGTCAAATCATATTCAATGTTATAAGATAAATGGTTAAATTTTTTTTATAAAAAAAATCTTTGAATCTACCACCGATCCTTTAGGTAATTTGAAGAACCAATAAAAAGCTTGCCCAGCCAAATTACATGGGAACAAGTAAAGCAAATAAACACTACTATAAGTGGTTTGATGTAGGGGCATCTTTAATGGTCTCTAATTTTGAGTTGTTTTAGTTATTATAAGTAATTTATAAGGTTTTTCACCTGATTATTATTCTTAGGAGTATTTAAAATTTAAATTGTAGTTCATATGGCATTTCCCCGCCATTTTTGTAAGTTTGAAAAATTAAAATTCTATCAGCTAGTTGGGATATTCAATATTTTGTAAAAGAGCTCCAAAATGTAGTCTAGTTGTTTTTGGATCTTGAAGGGGATACATATAATATTATTAAATATTTAATTAAAATAGTTATTCATTTTTGACAAATGTGTTAGTGGTTAGGTTAGTTAGCATCCTCCCAATGTACAAGAGAGAGTTAGAAAGTTAGTTAGGATAATTACATGGAATAAAAGAGTTTGTAAGTTTATTTTGTAATAAATTAGGAAGATATGGGGTTGTATTCAAAGTATAATGAATATTCAACCCAAAAATAAAATTTATAAGAAAGTTTGTTTGATTTTTTAAAACTAAATTGCAAACTTTGTTTCCATTGGCATTCTGTGTAAGAAGAGTCTGAAAGGATTGTGATTTGAAAAGAAAGACTTTATGGAGAACATTTGAATTTAATTTTAATTTTGATAAGTATTTAATTTAATTCATTTTTTTATATTTAAAATTATGATATTTCAGTATTTGAAAGGATTGTCTATAAAAAATAAGATAGACCACGTTTCTTGTGCTTATATAGTAAGCTTTGATTGTGTATGATAGTATCTAGACAAAGAACCAAAAAAGATGTATTGATGATGTTATGGAAGCTTGGGTAATGTTATTTCATGTATCTTTTGAATTTATTTGTATATAATGAGTTTTATTTCATATACGAGGACATTAAATTCAAATATAGTTCTATAGATTTTATATTATTTCACTCTATGTTTTGAAGATTGAGGGAAAGTTGAAGAGAAAACTCTATTGGTGGATAATTGGAGTGTATTGGTGATTATGAAATGAATAAAATAGTTCCTAATGATATTTTAAACCATGTCCCTAATTATTTTTATAAATTATTTCTAAGAAGATTGGATACATACCTTGTGTTGTCTAGGTGGCGTGGATAGAATGATTGGGTATGTGTTCTTGTGAGAAGTGTTATTTGTAAAAAAAAGAGAATTTGAAAAGTTTTTAAAATTTTATATTGGTGTGTAGTGTTTATAAAAATATTATTTTCCTTTCACATAGGTTTTAGACCTTCCAGGATATCATTATATCTTCCAACAGGTGTACATAGGCTTGATAAACATAGTCAAGTGGAAAACTTGGAACAAATCTTGTGTATAGGAATTAAGGTTGATAATAAATAATTTTTATATGTGTGGGGAGTTATATAAAAGACTTATTAACTTTTTTATAAGTTTTAAAACCGTTATTTTAAAATCTAAGCCCCTAGTTTGAGTTCGTAAACCCTACAGAAGGTGACTGTGTAAACAGGGGAGTCAAGAACATTATGAAAACATTTAATAGAGGAGTGATGATGAATAATTAATGAATTTTAAGGATTAATATATATTAAAAAGACCTAAAAAAATCTTCAAATTCATTTAAAAACTCTTGGAGAATCTAAAACCTCAAAGTAAATGCTCTCGGCCACTCATAGAGCCTGCTAACCCTGAACTAGGATTTTAGAGGAAAATGCATGTATAAGATGTTTCCACCCTTGTAATTTCACCAAATTTGGTAATTTGATAGGTATTAATGTGGGTTAAAATATTTTTAGGTTGGTTTTTTTATTCCATATGTATTCATACAACTCTAATATATTGTGTTATAGATAGGGAATAAGGGACTTAAGAGGGCTACATAATAAGAAAAAAGTGCTTAGAAAAGTGGTCTAGTGGACAAGATGGACCATGAAACCTTAAGGAAGTAAATAAGAGGATAATTTTTTCTTGAAAAATCCATTTGTTTTCCAAGATTCATTTGTACCATTCCGTATAAGGTGAAAAAGACAAAAAAAGGCTACAAACCTATTTGCTAAAGTAAGTAAAGTGGTGTATGGTGTGAGTTGGTGCTTTGCAAGGTTTCTACATTAAATTAGGAGAGATAAGGAATATAAATAGCATAAATAAATTTTATATAACCAATAAACTAAATATTTAAGTTATGAATCATTAATGAGCATATGCAACCAAGAATCTTTGTTGGAAGGGTTGAGTATTGAAACAAGTCACCATTGTGAGAGTGGATTGAGAATCTAGTATCCAAAGAGGATAGTGTGTGAATATGATGAAAGGAAATAGGGTAAATTATTTAAAGGTGTATTAAGTAGATAAAGGAGGTTTGGAATCTCAAATTTTGAAGTGGCAAGTTTGTAAAGACATCAAGAGAGATAGACTTGAAGGTAGATAATCAAGGCAAGTCAGAGCTAGGATATGTAAGGTAGAGATAAAGGTGTTTTGTTTATGTTTCCATGGACTAAGGGAGAGATAATTCATATTTTTTTGTTTCTATCTATATTATACATGAATCTTGAAGAAACCTTTGCATCATTTTGGTATCAGAGTGACAACATTCAAGGGAAAAGGTATGTTTGTGTTTCGAAGTATGTTAGTTACATTTGCATCAAGAATATGTTGAATAGGTACTGAATATTGACTGAGGCATTTTTGGACATTATATTGTGATTTTGATAAATAATTTTTAGGTACATTATATAGAGATAAAAAATTGACAAGTTTGTGGTTAAGCCTTTAAGCTAAGAGGCTTGAAGAGAGAGAAAGAGCTAGTGAAAGCTCACAAGAGAGAGAAACTCAAGAGGAGAGCTTGAAGATAGAGGAGGGATACCAAGTGAATGTCAAGAAGATAAGTAGGAAGGCTTGTAAAGAGAAGTGATAGGTTAATAGATACCTAAAGAGAGTGAGATATAAAGATAAAGGGCTTGAGACAAGAAGATGGCCACAAGGAAGTGAGGAAAGAGGAAGATAAGTAAAGAGAGATTACTGAGTTAAAGGCATACTTGATAGGTTTAGATAAAGATTTGGAAGCACTTATACCAAGTTTTTCCATTAGGATTATAACAAGAGTGAGATGTCCTCTCAAATACATAGTGATTAAGAGGGAAAAAAAAGTATAAGTGTGCAAAGTGAGGAGACAATTGAAGGTGTTGAGAAAGTAGTCTACAAATAAAGAATAGGAGGTAATCAAGCCTCATGGATTTTAAACTAATGATGATTTTATATGTGTTCATTCATGTATGATATTTTATTAAGGATATGATATATGTAGTCCAATTCATGGGCTCAAGAAACAAGAATAAGAAGCATATGATCTTGTGGTGTTCAAGAGGAATCAAGAGGAAGGCAAGGCTCAAGATAGGGTCTTGATATTGAAATAAGAACAAGTAGGTCAGCCATTTAAGAAGCAATAAATCATTAAGCATGAATATATCCTCACTCAAGAGGATGAAAAGTAAGAAAAAAATCAATGGGACAATAACATAAGTGAAGGTATGAGGACTATGCTAGTTTGTATGAAGTCTTGAAGAAAGAATATGGCTTTGATCCTCATCAAATGTACAAATAAATATTAAAAGAGGTGAAAAAGGAGAATATATACTTATGGAATGCATCATTGAGGACTAAAAAAAGAGCACTCATGAAGGCAAGGATTAGTCAATCATATTAATACACTCTATATGATGAAGTTGAAATTGTTGAGATTGAAGATCTAGTTGTAGATGAAGGAGAAAACATACAAGGAGAAGAGAAAGGTGCACTGATGGCTGATGCAAAGAGGAAGGATGAAGCATACAGGGCACAAGAAGGTTCTTGGGAGAAGGAAAAACAAGCAAGAAAAAAGGAGAGTTGAAGAATGCCTCAAGGGTATGAGAAAGAGCATGATTTTACTAATGATTTATTGATTGTAGGTATAACATGGATAAAAATGGCAAGAAGAAGGAAGAAATACAAGTGTGGATCAAGAGAGCATGCAAATATGCATGAGAGATTGGTTTCAATAGTAGAGAAGAGACAAGGAGGTCTAAATTTCTCAGTTAGGCCTTGGGATCTAGGAGGCCATGCCATGAATATCAACACTCAAAAAGGACTACAACAACTAAAGCACATTAAACAATATTATTTACAACTTTCAGGGAAAGTTTTCTTTGCCCCTTGGTAGTATGATGCAGGGGCATCTTTAATGGTCTCTAAGTTTGAGTTGTTTTAGTTAGTAGAAGTCATTTAGAAGGTGTTTGTATTGATTAGGAGTTTTAGGAGTCTTAAGAATTTGAGTTATAGTTCATGTGGCATTTTCCCACCATTTTTTGCAAGTTTGAAAATTTAAAATTCTAGTAGCAAGTTGGGATCCTCAATATTTTGAAAAAGAGCTCAAAAGTGTAGTCTAGTTGTTTTGGGGTCTTTAAGGGGTTAATATCATATTAGTACATATTTAAGTAACTTAGTTACTCATTTTTGACAAATGTGTTAGTGGTTAGGTTAGTTATAAGCTATTTTACTAGAAATAAATAGCTTTGATAAGGAACAAAAATAAGAAAAAGTGGTGAGTCGATTCGACTGTGGTAACCCCATAATTAAATCCATGGAAACATCTTCCCAATGATAGATAGGGATGGATAGATGTTGAAAAATACTTGGGGTCTTAATGGTTTCACATTTATTGGGCATAGAAGAGTTCCTCCAAGTCCTACTCCTAGGTCTTAAATTGAGAACTCAAATATTGACTTGAACCATGATCTATGTGTGCTCAGCCCTGCCAACTATATAGGCCTACTTCATCAATGCATCCTTCTCCCCTATCACCTTTTGGAGGTGTGCATTGATGATTAACCCCTGAGTAGATAATTTACAAAATATAATGTTGGCCACTTATACATCCTTTTTAGGCTTCAAAAAGAGGTCTTTTACCTCTTTGAGATTCATGGTGAGCTCTTTATTTATAGCGGCACAAGGGTACTCCTTCTCTTTTAACACCTTCATTCTTAGGAGCATCTTCTCCACTAGTGTATAAACCTTATCAACCTCTAAAAAATTTGAAGCATCAACACCATCCTTAAGGGATGGCTTAACTTCCTTGAAAGTCATGGCCTAAATCTCTTACTCTACCTCTATCATGATCTTCTTCCTTTTTGTGGCTTGAACATCATTAATGATGTTCTTGCACACTACCTTAGAGGCCATTTAAAAGAGGGCATTAACCAACCTTAATAGATTCATTTCATGGGGGTTGATTAGAAGGTAATCATTCCCTTCCTTTGATTTCTCTATGCTTAGGATTACCTTTTGAGGCACTTCGAAATGAGGCTCATCAATTTATAAATCGAGGGAAAATGATACTTGGTGGTGCATATTCATCATGGAAGCTCTAGAGGGCATGCATTTTAACATGTAAAAATCCTCATCATGGCAGAACTCCTTCTTCACCTTCTCTCATAGGCTTGGCTCAAAATCTTCTTTTTCAATGGCCAACTCCATCTGCTCCTACTCTTCTTTGTTAGTGCTAGTATTTTTGTTGGTCTTCTATTTATGCTAACATTGTCATAAACCATTGCTTGTGTTTGTTTCATTTTTTTCTTATTTTTTTGTTTTTTAATCTCTTTATTTTGGGTAAGTGCACAAAATTGGGAGACAATTCCATAGACATTTTAGTTAATGTGATCAAGTTAATAAATAACATGATCACATTATTTAAATTATGGTTCAGTAATTACCAAGCCATAACATGATCATGTTATTAAATAATGTGATTATGTTATTTTAAATAATAATGCACTCACATTATTAATGTGACCACATTATTAACGTGATCATGTTATTGTTGTTTTCAATAACATGATCATGTTACTTGTGTTACAAAAAAATGAATGCAAATTCATCATTTGCATTTGAGTTTTCTTTGCTATCCTTGCCTTATATGATCATGTTTTGTGTGAGAAAGACAAAATCTTGATAGGAAGATACTAAATTCATCCCAAGAAGCTGTTAATCGATGATGCCACCACATAGAAAAGGCAAGTGCTAAAAATAATAATTGTTAACCCAAAATTTTCATTATTTTCAATATTTAACCCTCTTTTTAAGTAATTTTAGTTATAATTTATTTGTTTTGAATATCCCATCCTACTAACCCTTCTAACCCTCCACAAAACACTCTTGTTCCTCCTCCTAACCCTCCACCTACACCTCCAAAAAACCCACTTGTTCCTCCTCTTATCCCTCTTAGAATTCCATAAAATCCCTCACGTAGTCAAAATATTTTAATTAAAAATATTTTGGGAAATGAAATTTAAATTAAAGAATTAATTATGAGAATGAAGGATCCCACTTCTACTAAACCCCATTGCACCCATATATTTAATTCACTAGAGACATTATTTGGTCAAATTGACTTTATAATGAGTCAAATTGATAGATGGATTTCATATTAGGATAGTTGTAGGGCTTATTATGCTAACAATTTGTCATCACTTGAAGTTAAGAATAAATAAATATCAAAATCCTTCATTTACACCTTATTTGTTGACCCAACTACTAATGACCTAATTCCTGTAAAAATTAAACATTTTCTAATCCATCATTACCAACAAAACATAATCATAACCAATTTTTGGTATTGATAGTGGAGGGTGTTTGATTATCCATTGTGTAACAACCATGAGGTCATGTTATATTTTTTGAGAAAACTCTACTGTGAGTTTGTCCTCAATGATATTATGAACTATTTTGATTTTAATGAGTTTTAGGGCCAAGGGAAAGTCTCTGTGAAGGATCAATCAGGTACACCTCATGGGCCTAATCAGTTTGTAAGGATCTATATCCAAAATCCACTTGAGCCTGAGATACCCTCTATAATTTAGCAATTCATGGAGATTGACATTATGAATGCTCTTAGTTCACTCACTAATACACTCATTCAACATACGAGTAGGCTCTCACAAATTGATGCTAGAGATACACCACATAGTGTGCATACCCAACCCCACCCTTGTCATTCTTATGGAGATATGTGTATTATACCTTTTAATGATGATGGTGCTGGTGTTTTAGAGGGCTTGGATAATATTATTATGAGTGATGATTTTTTGGCATGCACATTTGGTGTGAAAACATCAACCACTACATCGATGTCGGTATATTTTATATAAATGTCATGTTAAATTTAAGTTATATTTGCAAATTTAATTTAGATAATAATTAATTTACATAGAAATTGAATAATATATATGTCATTTTTGTGTCACAGGAGGTGACAGTTCCTTCATCATCACATTCAACATTTGTAGCATTTGATTTGATGTAGCCATTATTTATATATTCAGATCTAGCTGCTGGCCCATCCACTACTACATCTGTCTCTATTAGGATGACACCTTTTACTTATACAAAGGTAAAATTTCAAGTTAATCTTATGCGCTATGTAAATTTAGTCTATGTATATTTGTATTTTAAGTTTAATTTAAATTTATCTATCAAGTATCTTGATGCATATGTTCTAACAATCTTCCTTGATATGGATGGAAATACACACTTACCTCTACCAAATACCCAACTCTAATCTTTTATTGTCCTTATTTATCCTCTATCTTCATCCTCTTTATCTCTTTGATCACTTTGCATTTACTAGGCCTTTCTTGGTCACTCTTACCTACTCAATGGATCTTAAGCCTCCTTGTATTCACTTAATCCTCATTATCTACTTGAAGTCATTTTATTAATCAACTACCTATAAAATATTTCATTTTAACATCAACTCCCTCAGTTCATACTATATTTTCATGTTCCCTCTCTTTATCCTTGCTTTATTCTTTAAAATATTCTTATGTTTTTTCATAAGAGCTTCTACCTACTCAATTGCATCTCATTTCATGCATCCAACCATTCCACACAACCCCCAAGCTTCAACTCTTCACTTAACTCTTCTTTTATCTTTCGCACCTTCCTTCTACTAGCCCTTTTTTGAGGCAAACCTCCTTGTTCTAAGTAAAATACAAACCTTCCAACCAAACAAAACCCACATTGAGATACCCCTTTACATCACATAGCTCTTGTAGGGACTTTCATAATTTAACTCTCTTTGGAGAACACCTAACTCAACACCCTCAAGACTAATTACATCTCCTAAGCCTAATTTAAGGCTGTTGAATATGAATTCATACCATACATACTCAAATTGAATTTAAACCTTCAAAATCATCTTCATCATAGATAAATACACCTCTCCACAAATTTTAATGACTCTTCATTAGTTAAATCACTTGTTATCTCATTTTCCAGTTTCAAACTCTAACTTGTGTTATCTCAGTCTTGCACCTACTTGAGAGGATGATGAATGAGTTATAATGACCATTTGACCATAATCAAAGATTCTAAGGCTTGAAATGGCTCTTACCCCACACATCTTCTCAAACTATTAATTTTCTATTCTCAATACTAAATCACTCCCAACATGTAGTTTTACAGTATTAATATATCCCTCCAACATGACTATGTCAACGAATAGCACAGAATAAATGATTAAAACCCTTTACCTTCATTTTAGATAAATTCAAATAATCACACATGATAGGTTTTTGATATACCTTTCATTTAACCAATCAATGTTTTGGTGTCATTTTCTACTAGGGCTAGTCTCCAAAGCTATATACAATGAGATGTTGGATATTTGAGTTAACAGTTCATTGTTTAGAGGGTTTTTACTCTATTATTGATGTATAAATCCTAAGGGAATCAAATAAGATTCTAATCATATGTTTTGTAAAATTTAAATCTAGAAAGTTTAACTAACTAAATATCTTCTATGCATTCTTTATTAAAAAGATTCTTTGGTTCACACCATCAACATCTAGAAGTTAAACATCTGGTATAAGACACTAAAGTGTCCTCACTCAGCTTGCCCAATTGGGTAGGATAGTGTTGTATTTTAGAATATGAGAATGTCGATTACCTTTATCACTTAGACTACTTCCTAATAGATTCTGAATATGAAGATGATATGTTTTAGAAAAGGTAAATCTAAGAAGTTTTGTTAACTAAATATGTCTTATGACATTCCTTGTTAAAAAGATTCTTCAGTTCACACCATCAACATTTTAAAAAAAAAAAAAAAAAACATCTATCATAAGAAACTACAATGTCCTCACTCGACTTGCTCGATTGGGTAAGACAGTGTTGTAATGTCCTGATAGATTTTGAATATGGAAATGATATTTTTTATTAAACAAACTTTCCTATTAACTTCAATCTTATGATATTTTTTAGTCAAAAAACTTTCCTATTGCTTCCAAACTCCTCCAAGATTCTAAGACTCCAATAATCTCCTTCTAAACTCCACCTTCCACCAATTTCTCTCCCAAAGAATCAACCTTCCACAATGACTTAAATAATTTTTTAATTCTTCACCAAAAAATGAATCCCCAAATAAGAATCAAGGTTTTAAAATAAAAATAAAGGAGTCAAATTCCTCTTCCCAATTTAATTAAATGAAGGGAGTACCCTCCATTACATGGGTTTTTTTATTTCATAGAAGGACCCATGTTTTTTTCTTCATATTAAGTAATTTATTAGAAGCAAATCATTACACCTAATGAATTCTCTTACATGCCTAGGATCCTTACAATTAATTAATTTTAAATTACCTTTCTTCAAAATTACTCCACCAAGTAGTGTCATCCAATTCAAGCCAAAGTTGTTTAACTACATCAATAACTAATTTGTAACAAATTCCTTTAGTTAATACCACAAGTGGTTTGCAATTAAAAATGGGAAAGAAATTTTGCATCCCAAACATAATAAGCTACTTTTAATCCTCAATTAGTTGCTTCATGAAACATGAAATCACAAAGATTAAGTAGTCAAATGTAAACTAGTGCCTTGCCTCAACAAAATGTGATGAATGTTACTTCACCACAATAGGTGATTCCTAACATTCCAGAACAATAGGCACAATCCAATATACCAACACAATAGAGGTAGAACATCCCACCACCTCAACAGGGGGCAATTAATGTTCTACCTTGTTAGGTAGTGACAAGTATACCTCTTCAATCATAGACCAATAGGCCTTCACAATCATAAATATTATCTAACTAATAGTGTGTGTCCATTAATAGAAGACAAATGCTAAACACTTTACAAGAATATACTCCACAATAATGTACTCCACAACAAGTGTTTTCACAATCAAGAGATACTATTGTTCAACAAGTACCAATTAGGCAACAATTTCCTTTCATTCTAAACATGCCACAAGTCCAATGATAGGGCCTTATTTGACAATAAGTTCCCCTTATTTAGCTAGGATTGACTAGTCAACAACAAGTCCCTACTCAACCTCAGTAGGCATAGTACTTCACTCAAATCCATATCCTTCCATCTCAGCTATAATTACCTCAAAACCAAGCCTATATACTAAATCCAAATAAGAATATCTAACCATAATATGTGTAATTCCAAAAATCACATCCTAATCTAGGAATGCATATTCTCGATCAGTTACCTAACCAAACCAACATTATACAATAAACCATTCTTCCATTATACCCTAGTCAAGATAATCCACCTTGACCACCTAGCCACCACTTTAGGCAAATGTTTCATCTAGTTTCTTGGCACAAGAACTACAACAGATGAAGGATGTAATTGATACCATTCAAGTAGGGAAATAGACTAATAATTTCAAGTTGGATGATGTGTGTTCCTACCCATTTAATATGGAATATCTACAGATACCATTTCCTCTAAGGTACGAACCACCAAAATTTGACAAATACAAGGGTAAAAGAGGCCCTAAAGCCCATTTAACAGAATGTTTTTTTGCTTTCTAGCTAGTGGCTTACAACAACATTTACCTCCTACTTTTGTTTCCCTTGAGTCTAGTAGGAGAAGCTTTGGAATGGTTTCTAAAATTAATGAAGAATTTGACATCTAATTTTGATGACCTTTCAAGCAAGTTTGCACTAACAACATAGATGAATATGAATCACTTGTCATAGGACTTCATCAAGCAGTACAATGGAATATTAAACATCTAAAGGTTTATGGTGATTCTTAGTTAATCATCAATCTGGTTACAAACCACTTTCTAAGAAAAGATGACAAGATGGTGTCATACAAGGCTATGATCAACACTTTCAAAAATTAGATTGCTAATATACAGTTCAAACACATATCAAGAGCTAGTAACTAGACAATAAATTCTATGGCCACCATTGGATCTTTGATCCATCACACAGAAATGGCAAAAGAATATTAATTCCTCATTAAAAATATTATAGTGCCTATTCATGAACCATCAACCATTAAAATAACATGTGATATTATTAGTCCTAGATCTATATGGTATTTAGATGTATTTACCTACCTTCATGGCCATATTATGCAACTTGAACTATCACACAAACAACAACTAAATGCCTTTATCCTTCAAGCCACATGATATAACTTATTTGGACTAACCCTTTACCACCATAGATTTTATTGAACTATGCTTCATTGTTTAACTTTGGTAGAATTAACATTAGCATTATGGTAAGTTCATGGAGGAGTATGTGGAGCCCACATAAGTGGGGTCATTCTCACCAAAAATATCCTATGTAGCAAATATTATTGGCCAATTATGGATGTGGATGTAGCTATGTATGTCAAAAAGTGCAACAAGTGTCAAAGGCATGATAATTTGATTCATGCCCCAGCCAAAACACTGAAACTAATGATTACTCCATGGTCATTTGATATATAAGGACTCGATCTCATTCAAAATATTAAATCAACCTCATATGATAGCCATAAACACATCCTTACCATTACTGAATATTTCACTAAGTGGGTTGAATCTATAACCCCTCACTTATGTGACTGGAAAACAAATTTCCAAATTCATCTTTAACCATCTCATTTATTACTATGGTATCCCATCTAAAATTATATCTGATAATGACATATCATTTAAAAATAAGGATCAAAAGGTCATATTTTGAGTATAATATTACTCAACATTTTTCTATGGCATATTACCCATAAGGTAATGGCCAAGCTGAAGCATCCAAAAAAACCATTATCAACATCCTTAAGAAGATTATCAATGATGTTGGCCATGATTGGCATCTCCAAATATTCCATGCCTTCTAGGCATACCACACTAATCATCATACCCCAATAAGAGCCACTCCATATTCCCTATTTTATGGCACTGAGACCATTTTTCCCATTGAGGTTGAGTTACCCTCTTTGTGCATCTCATTGAAACATAAAATGGATGATGAATATTATCAAGTAAAGCTAGAGTTACTTGATGAGAAATGTATGGCCGCTATCAATATCCTTTAAGCATACCAAAATAGACTTCATGGCCATTATAACTGTCAAGTCAAACATAGATAGTTCAAACTTGGGAATCTTATACTAAAATAAATTCAACATAATATAACGACCAAGAAGAAGCATAAGGGCTTGAGTTTAAACCCAATTCGATAGGTCTATATGTCATTGTTGTAAATTATGGCTCTAGAGCATACATGTTAACTATGCTAGAAAGAGATGAAATTGATGAGTTGATGAACATTATACACCCCAAGCACTAATTTTCTATAGAGACATGAAGTATTGTTTATGAGGCCTATTTCCATTGTACAGTAATATCAAAATTATTCTTTGTACAATACCATGTACTATTATACCATACCTTCCCTTTCAACAAAGATTTGTTTTCACCTTCCCTACCCAACCTTTTGACCTTGGTTCTATTTCATTGGTTCTTTAGGAAAATAAAACACAAGGATTCAGATCAGGTTTAGTAGTTGATTTAGTATTCTAGATAGAGGCTTTAATTGAGACCAGTATGATAGTGATTTGGTAGTTGCATCCTTCATTTCTTGTTTCATTTCATTTTGAGTGTTCCTGATTATAAATGCCTTTGGATAAATTAGTTTCTCACATTGTGCTACTAATTATAACCACCTATGGGAAAATTAGTAACTACACGTTTATCATGCCTTCAATTCCCACCATGCCATTCCTATGACATACTATGTCATTTGTCTTATTTGCTTATCATTTGAGAACTTACTAATACCTTGTCAGATTCCTCTATTATATGACAAAACTATAGTGACTTGAGGTCCTAATGGGTCTATATAGGCATTATTTGATTTATGTTGAGGCCATCTCAGTCACCCTTTACCATAATCTCACCATTTTGCAACAATTTAAGTTTGAACGTTCTCACCATTTTATGATTTAGACCATTTAGTATCTCATCATTCTCGATTGAGTTATGATACTTTGAAAAATATAAAAAAAATTGTAAAAGATCTTTGAAAATCCAAAATATCACCAAATTAACCACTTTTTTGCCTTAAGGATTTTGGGACCCTCACTATTTCACAAGAAACCAATTGTCATTTAGTTTCCCCATCCTTATTGGACTTACGTCCTATGTGCTCATCATTTTATGAGACCATTCCCATATTCCTCTATAACATCCATCATGTTTTCTTGATCATAATTTTATTATATCCCATATCCTAGGAGAAATACATTTAGCCTAATTTTATGTTGAACTTTACATCCATGGAGCTATGTAGGTAACATCCACTTTCCTAGTGCATCTATAGTCAACTCGGCTACCCCTTCCTTTTCTTCTATTACCCCATTTTGTTTGTTTGTTTTGTTGTATCCCATAGCCTAGGGGAAATCTCTATCATCTTGTTTATGTCATTAATTCCATATATCCTAAGGGCAATATTATGTTATTTATGTTGGTCTTCTATTTACACTAACATTGTGATTAACCATTGTTTGTGTTTGTTTCATTTTGTTCTTGTTGTTTCATTTTATTCTATTTTTATTTTGGGTAAGTGCATGGAGTTAGGGGATGATTCCATGGACATTTTAGGTAACATGATCATGTTAATAAATAACACATTCACATTATTTAAATTATGGTTGTGTAATTATCAAGCCATAACATGATCATGTTATTAAATAACATGATTGTGTTATTCTAAAAAATAATGTGATCACATTATTAACATGATCGTGTTATTGTTGTTTTCAATAACATGATCACATTACTTATATTACAAAAAAAACCAAATGCAAATTCATCTTTTTGTATTTGAGTTTCTTTTTCTATCCTCACCTTTTATGATTACGTTTTGTGTGAGAAAGAAAAAAGATTGACAAGAAGATTTTAAATTCATCCCAAGAAGCTGCTAATTAATGATGCCACCATGTAGAAGAGGTAAGCACTAAAAATCTATAATTTTTAACCCTAATTTTTCATTGTTTTCATTATTTAACCTTAATTTTTAGTAATTTTAGTAATTTTTATTTATAATTTATTTGTTTTTAATAACCCATCCTACTAACCCTTTTAACCCTCCACATAACCTTCTTGTTCCTCCTCCTAATCCTCCACTTAACCCTCCACAAAACCCTCTTATTCCTCCTCCTATCCCTCCACCTAACCCTCCTATAATTCCATAAAATCCCTCAGGTAGTCAAGAGATTTTAATTGATAACATTGTGGGAAATAAAATTAAAATTGAAGAATTAATTAAGAGAATAAGGGATCCCACTTCCACCAATTCCCACTGTACCCATCTAGCCAATTCCCTAGAGACATTATTAGGTCAAATTGATAGATGTAATTCATATCATGATAGTTGTAGGGATTATTATGATGACAAATTGTTGACACATGAGGTTAAGAATAAATAAATATCAAAAGCCTCCATTTTTGCCTTATTCATTGACCCATCCACCAATTCCCCATTTCTCATAACCACTAAACATTTTCTAGTCCATAACTACCAACATAACTAAATTACAACGAATTTTTTGTATTGATAGTGGATGGTGTTTGATTATCCACCACCATGAGGTCTCATTGTATTTTTTGAGGAAACTCTACTATGAGTTTTTCCTCAATGATATTTTGAACTATTTTGATTTTAGTGAGTTTTAGGGCAAAGGGAAAGTCTCTATGTAGGATCAACTAGGTGCACATTATGTGCCTAATCATCCTAAAAGTATATGTATCCAAAATCCACTTGAGCCCGAGATACCCCTTGTAATTCATCAGGTCATAGAGACTGACACTCTACATTCTCTTAGTTCACTTAGTGATACACTCGTTCAACATATGAGTAAGCTCTCACAGACCGATGCTAGAGATACACCACCTAGTGTGCATACCCAACCCCACCGTTATTATTTTTATGGAGATATGTGCACTGTACCTTCTGAGGATGATGGCATTGGTGGTTTAGAGGGCTCAGATAATATTCTTATGAGTGATGAGTTTTTGGGATACACATTTGGTATGTAAACATCAGACCCTACACAGTTGTAGGTATATTTTATATAAATGTCATATTAAATTTAAGTTATTTCAAATTTAATTTAGCTAATAATTAATTTACATAAAAATTAAACAATATATATGTCATTTTTTATGTCACAGGAGGTGTCGATGCCTTCATCATCACATTCAACATTTGTAGTATTTGATTTGATGCATCCATTATTTACATATTTGGATCTAGTTGTTGGCCCATCCACTACTACATATGTGTCTATTAGGATGACACCTTTTACTTATATAGAGGTAAAATTTTGAGTTAATCTTATGCTCTATGTACATTTAGTCTATGTATATTTGCCTTATAAGTTTGAGTTAAATTTATCTATCAAGTATCTTAATGCATAAGTTCTAACAAGATTCCCTAATATGAATGGAAACACATAGTTACCTATGTCAAATACCCATCTTTGATCTTTTATTATCCTTCTTTGTCTTTTATCTTCATCCTCTTTATCTCTTTCATCACTTTGCATTTACTAGGTCTTTCTTGTTCACTCTTACCTACTCAATAGATATTAAGCCTCTTTATATTCACTTAATCCTGATTCTCTGCTTGAATTCATTTTAATAATCAACTACCTCTATAATTTGTCTTTTTAACATCAACTTGCTCAATTCATGCTTTATTTTAATGCTCTTTCTTATCATTGCTCTATTCTTTACAATATTCTTATGTGTTTTCATAGGTATAAATGCTACTTTGATTTTATCCTTCCATAATACTCATAAGAGCATCTATCTACTTAATTACATCTCATTTCATTCATCCAACTATTCCACACAACCCCCAAGCTTCAAGTCTTCACTTAACTCTTGTTTTCTCTTTGACACCTTCCTTCTACTAGCCCTTTTTTGAAGTAAACCTCCTTATTTTAAGTAAACTACAAAGCTCCCAACCAAACCAAACCCATATTCAGATACCGCTTTACATCAAATAGCTCATGTATGGAATTTCATAAGTTAACTCTATTTTCATAACACCTAACTCAACACGCCTAGGGACTAATTAGGTCTCCTAAGCCTAATTCAAGGTTACTAATTGTGAAACTATACCATATGGAATCAAATTAACTTAAAACCTTCAGAATCCTCTTCCTCTTATATAAATATACCTTTCCAAAAATTTTAATGACTTTTCATTAGTTAAATCACTTGTTATCTCATTTTCCAATTTCAAACTCTAACTTATGTTATCTCAGTCCTGCACCTATCCAAGAGGATAATAAATGAGTTAGAATGACCTTTTGACCATTATCAAAGATTTTAAGGCTTAAAATGGCTCTACCCTTACCCCAAACATCTTCTCAAACTATTAATTTTCTATTATCAATACTAAATAACTCCCAACATGTAGTTTTACAGAATTTATATACCTCTCCAACATGACTATGTCAACAAATAGGAAAAAATAAAACTGTAAGACCCTTTACCTTTATTTGAGAGAAATTAAAATAATCACACATGATATATTTTTTCTATACCTTTAATTTAACCAATCAATGGATTGGTGTCATTTTATACCAAGGCCAATCTCCAAGGCTATATGCAATGAGATTTTGGATATTTGAGTTAATAGTTCATTGTTTGGAGGGTGTTTAATCTGATGTTAGTGTCTAAATCCTAAGGGCAACATAAAATATTCTAATCATATGTTTTTAAAAAGGTAAATCTAGAAATTTTTACTAACTGAATATCTCCTATGGCATTCCTTGTTAAAAATATTATTTGGTTCACACCATCAATATCTAGAACTTAAATATCTGGCATAAGACACTACAATGTCCTCATTGGACTTGTCTAGCTAGGTAAGATAGGGTTGTATTTCAGAATGTGAGAATGTTGATTACCTTTGTCACCTAGACTACTTCGTGATAGATTTTGAATATGGAGATGATATTTTTTAGTCAATAAACTTTAATATCAACTTTACTCTTACGAGAAATGAAAGACACAATTTGCGTAAAGGAAACTCACTTGCATTAAACTGAAACAAACTTTTTATTTAATGAAAGCACACTTGCATTAGAAAAACACATTTTGTGCTGAAAGGGAAATCACATTTTGCATTGAAAGGGAAATCACACTTTGTGTTAAAAGGTAAATCATACTTGCAGAAAAATGAAATATACTTGTATTAGAAGAAATACACTTTTATAAACTATAAACTATAAATACCAATTGTCATAATCTTCAGAGAGAAGTGGACCCTTACTTCTTCCTTAGAACAAGATCAACCTTAACTCAGTAGTGGAATAGAATGTTGTACTTTATTAATAATTCATTATTAGAAAGAAAATACACATATGCTATGAATTCTAATAAACAATTACACGTTACTCTCTATTACCTTGGAATGAGAAGGAGACATGTACTTAAAGCATATCTCAATGACCATTCTTAGAATATAAAATTTGGCAATCTAAACAACAAAATTCACTTATTCTAAATAGAAGATCTAAGAATGATCCCACACTTGTAAAAGGCATTAAAACTGATTCAACTAACAATAGATGGAGTATAACTAACACATATATAAAGAGATTATATCTGGATTTAAAAAATAGAAATACATTTATGTTTGGATCATTTTAGACTATTACTATGAATAGTAATGTCTAAAAGAAGATATCCAAAGAGGGAAAATATATATATGTATAATAGATATCTTTGGAGTTACTATATTATTCTATAGAGTACAACTGGGCATATTTAAAATGTGACTAACATCTTCAAAACATGGCTAAAAATTTATTTAGAGCTTTATCAAAACATATTCAAAGTTTTATTGGAATGCCTTCAGAGCTGCCTAGGTGGATATTTAGAGCTTTGACAAAACATTTTTGAAGCTACCTAGTAGATCTTTAAAGCTTCAACATAACATCTTCATATCTTGATGGAGCATCTTTAGAGATATTTACATAGATCTTCAAAGCTTGAATAAGGATCTTCATATCTCATTATGTTCTATGCCAAGTCTTTGGATATGCTTACGTAGATCTTTAGAGCTCGACTAAGGATATTCATAGCTCACTATGTTCTATGTCAAGTCTTCAAAACTATTACCAAAACTATTGATGATATCTCAAAGCAATCCTGCCATAGAGATGTATCTTTGTATGTAAAACTATACTCATTTCATCCAAGTTAGACATAAATAACAGGATAGAGAATAAAAAATGTATCACATATAAACAAAAGATAATTGCACTTATTTCCCACTTAGATGAGACCTTAACTATTAAATGTAATACAATATATAACTAGGAGCAACACTTATGGACATTTTATATGAGATATAATGAGTTATATATAATGCTCATCAACACCCATGGAAAAATAATATCCCACAACATTCACAATACCTTAAATCCTCAACTCTATTTCTAAGAACTTTATATGGTCTTTCTTTATGACTATGAAAACTCAGAATTGTTACTAATTGGGCTATATTTTGCATTTTATCAATAGTATTGGGAATTTTAATGTGTTTATATTCATTTCATAGAGCTCCTTTACCCTTTACTCATCTTTCAATCATTTATAATGACACTTTAAACTAACTATGTTATCCTCTTTCTGATTGTGCCTAAAGATAGAGTATTGAAACTTGGGTTTCACCACTTTGAACCTGTAGGCTACTAACTTGAATCTTATCTAACTAGAGATATGAATAGCATAGGATTGATCATAAAATTCTAGACACTTATTTACATTTTACTCTATACAAATAAGCTTTACAAGTAAGGATAAATTTATTAATATGTCTTGTATTCATTTTCTCTCCCTAACTTTGCCTTGTCAAAGTGCTACTATTATTTCCACATCTTACTCTTCCACTCACACTTCCTACATGTATTACAATTTTTATATTACCTCCAACATGCAAACTACTTTATATTATTGTCTATCACATGTTGTATGGTAGTTACACTTCCATTATTCTTGGTTTACATTATCTTTTCATGATATGCACATTGGAATACATTATCATATATATCTTGGTTTACATTAAGAAAAACTTGCCATATATATCTTTGATACTTTATATAAAAGTAAGTGAGACCTTGTTTACATGAACAATTGATGGCTCAAGTAGACACTCCTCCCTCTCTATGAGCTGAGACAGACATATGAATTACTACTACAATGTTATCTACACAGGCATTGACAGAGGTATATATTAACTTGTAATTTTGAATTATAAAAATAGACATATTTTAATAATTTTAATACATAATTGGGGAAAATATAATTTATGTTAATGTATTATGTATGTAGGTTTGTCCTATGACATCTGATAGTCTTAGTCATATGATTAGTAGGGTAACTTCTCATGTTTCTCTTGTATTTCAGATGCCTATTCAAATGGTTAATCTTGCCATTGACTTGTTTGAACGTCAAAAATAGGTTGAGTAGGACCATGAGCTTGAAATAAGTGCATGTTTAAATAATTTTTTGTTGTAGTTTAAAATTAATTTCTTAATAATTGGTTGAATGTATTTTATATTAATTTTGTAATAATACTTATATTTGAATAGGTTTAGTTGTAAATGAACTATGAGTGTAAGATCCACAGTCAGACCTTGGATCAATCCAAGGCATTAAAAGGTTATCCATGTATTAGTAGGGCACCCTAAGGAGAGTCTTCTTTGAGGAAGGCAAAGAGACAGAGGTTATTTGATTAATATGATGTCTTACATAAGATGTACTTTTTTGTATGCCTATATGGTTATGCAATTTTTGGCATTGTATATGCATATATGACATTCACCTAACATTAGATACTATGTTGGTAGATGTAATTTTTTTATGCCTATCACAGTAATCTATGTATTATTGACATTACACACATGTGACTATATTGTATGCCTATCATGACAATCTATATAATTTATATTCAATTTTTATTGTATTGTGTGTTATTGTATAGTGTTATTTTGATCTTCCAAACTATTATCTATTAGATCTTGTATTTAATGTTGTACACAAATGAGGATTAAAAAATTGTTATTTTTAATACTTTAAATCTCAGGTCTCCCATAGTTTTGATTTGATTGTGTGTAGTGGAAATGACTAATGACACTCTTATCTATTTTGCATTTATCATCACCCATCTACAACTTTTCAATTGCTCATTAACACAATTTGATTACACTTAAAACCCATTCCCAATCATGTTCAAACTTGTATAATGCAAAGACATAAAATCACTCATAAATCCCTATAAATTTCTCACTCGGATAACTATACCTGTAAGTTACCTAATCTTTCACCTTTACCTAGCTCTAATGCCTTTTTGACTAGCTTTTATTGAAACTAGACCTACTTATTGTATGCCTTCTATGATTATTTTTCCTTTATATTTTCCATTGCCTCTTGATTAATTTCTATTAATACCTCTTCTACACTCAACTCATTTTGGTGACCATGTACATGGTCTACTTCTTTGTCTTTGAAGCTTTATATTTGATAAACTTGCAAGATGAATTTATGCCTAAACTTGACTATAATGTATTTAATATAATAAAATAAACCTTATTTACTTGAAATAGAATATTCATTCATGATAAAATGATCTATATTTGGCCAAAACTTATTATCATCCCCTAATACCACCTAATACATAGTTTTCTCCTCTATGTTTAAGAAGGCTATGCAAGTCCTATTCATATGCTCTAAGATCATGAACAATTCCAACCTTAGTTATCCACTCTTTTTCTCAACTCGATTCAAAATACACTCTCAAGTGATCTTATTTTAAAATAGTCAATTACTCATTAGGTCAATTACTCATAATAGAGTTTGTCAATAGGTCAATTACTCATTAGGTCAATAGGTTAATTACTCATTAAGTTTCTAGGTCTCTAGACCTAGTTATTTATCCAATAGGTTAATTTCAAAAAATATAGTTTGTAGCTCTTAAAAATTATATTTCTAGTAGTATTTTAGCAATTGTAACATGTTCTAACCCTTACCTAGGTTTTAACATGTTTTATAGGTTGAGAATTTAGTAAAACTATTGTTTTAATACTTCTTGACCAAAACCTGACATTTCCAACATGTCTATGGGATAATATAATTTCTAGGACTAGGATCTTGGCCTCTCATTAGGCTTTATCAAAAAACCCACCACCCATTCTGGCCTTAGGAACACCCTTCCCAATACAAAAAAATGCAATTTTTTAGCTTAAGTTCAAACACACATAAAATAAAACTTGTACGTCATTTCCATGAACTATTAGATATCTCCCCTACCTATTTAATCCCTTTAATCACACCCCAAATCACTCAGGTGGAACCTTTGAGAGCAATCTTTTGGACAAGTTGTAATGATGGGTCCAAAAATGCAACTTGTTGGCATTAAACAAGTAACTTCTTGAGCTCCAATTGCCATTTTTACCTCTGATAGATCCACATAGTAATATATCACTTTTATCACATCCAAATAGGAAAATTACATGTTATCACATTGTCATAACATTCAAATCCACTCGAAAGTGCATTTTCACTACCGTTTTAGAGCGTGGAAACACTGACAACAAATGTTGTCAAAGTTTAAGTTGTGCTAACAAAACTATGGTTTTGATGCTTCCTAAAAAAAATGAAACTAAAAACACATTCAAGGGGGTGGATAACATCTATGAACATGTTTTTGGCCTCCTATCAGGCATGATCAATAAACCCACTACCCATTCCAACCTCAAGAACTCCCTTCCCAATACAAGAAAAATGCAATTCTTCCTAAGTTCAAACACTCATAAAAATAAACTTGTTAGTCATTTAAATAAACCATATATCCCTCCAATACATATTTAATCCCTCTAATTTCACCCCAGATCACTCAAGTGGAATCTTCAAGATCAATCTATTGGATAAGTTGTAGTGAGGGGTCTAAAAATGCAACTTTTTGGCATTGAACAAGCAAATTCTTGGGCTCCAACTACCATTTCTACCTTTTATACCTCCACCTACTAATATATCACTTTGATAAAATTAAAATAGGAAAAATAAATGTTATCACACTCAAATGACATTCAAATTTACTTGAAAGTGTATTTTCACTTCCATTCTGGAGCACATAAACACTAACAACAAATATTATCAGAGTTTGAGTTGTTGTTACAGGACTTTGGTTTTGATGCTTTCTGAATAAAAATTGACATTAACAACATATCTGAGGGGGAAGGATAACATCTAGTACTAGGTTTTTGACCTCCCATAAGGTGCGATCGACAAACCCACCACCTATTTTGCCCTCAATAATGCCCTTCCCAATACAAGAAAAATGTGATTTTTTAGCCTAAGTTCAAACACTTGTAAAATGAAACCTATAGGTCATTTACTAATATTATATCACATCCAACCTAATTTTTAATCATGTCTAACCTAATATTATCTTAGTTTCAATAATAAATATTTCTCTACTGATAGTTCCAACCACATGAAGGTGGAAGCTTATCTGGGACCACTAACCTAAAAAAAATTATTAGTAAGTAATTAAAAATGAAATTCATATGTACTACCTAGAAAAAAAACATTTGGTAAAATTGATTACATATACATTTGAAACTTTAACATACCTATGTATTTCAATCCAACAAACCACTAGGATATGCTCTAACCTTGATATTATAAAAAATAACTTCATGGTCTGACTCCCAAACTTTCCATAGTTTCCTATTTAATGACCTCTCATCATGTTTTTGTAATTGAATATTCATTGCAAGAATCAAATTTGAATAATGCAGTATCTTCCTATGCATTTCAAACTCTTATAAAAACCATTGATCTAAATATTTTATAGGATATCCTCGAAACCAAATTTCAGTGAATACCACTAACCCAATGGGATACTCAATAGTTTCTCCATCTATATCTGGGGAAGTCAATTTTTTATTTCTCTCTACACACTGACACAAGTAGTAATTAGTTCCCTATTCATTATCCTCATTTTCAATAACTGAAAAACATGCCTTATATCATAAAAAACCATTTCTAGTGATAATATGAAGATATATAATGAGAATAAATTGTATATAATGAAAAATATTCTACCTGGCTACACTAGATCAGATACATGGTCAAATTCATATGATGATATCATATTTATAAGTTGTAATGCTATTAGAACCTGATATATGTTGATTAGAATTAGAGGCTTGGAACTTAAATCATCCACCCACTCTTGTGACTCATACTCATTTCAAACAAAGTCCATGCATGCAAAACAAAAATATGCCAAGTGTCTCATATGAATAGTCCAAGAAATTGCATTTGAGCTAAAAAATGAGTGAAGGTCACTTGAACCCATTAGAGTCATACAATCCTCATACTTTTCCAACTGTGATTCCTCTACTAAATAGAAATGTCTATGAGAAATAGAATTTAGTTGAGTACCATGATGCATGTTCTCATTATACCATTCAACCATAGTTTTTTCATTTTTCAAATGAACACCCTCTTCAAATTTCAACTCCTCCCTTGAAATATCTCTTTTTACACATGCTCCAGCATTGTCATGCTCCCCTTTTCCATGTCTAGCCTCGGTGAAACTCCAAATATGATCTACAACAGTGGTAATGTGCATCTTTATCAACCAATAAAATATCTATGTATTTTTGAATTATGATGTGTAATTATCTAACCAAATGTAATGTTTATTGAAAGTAATGTTCTTCTAACTCAACTATTCATATAACTTCTAAAAACAACCTTGCACATACTCTAAATAATGTGATTGATCATCGATGATATAGAAATGGTACTCGCTTAATGTTTTTCAATGCTCTTCTATACTATTAGGTGCATAAATGAATTCTATATGCATGAATATGACAACTTGTGATGAGTTGTAATATTGTGATTGAACTTCTATTTGGGGTTTAAATGTGTAAATTTTATCAAAGTCAACTAATTAAGAAATCAAACCAAGTCATGATATCCCTTGTTATCTTGAAATGTTCATCCAACCATCTAGCCCTGTGTGTGTGCCTTATATACTCATAAAGATTCTTCTCCCTAAATTTGACCAAAAATTCAGAAACATGTATCTTTTTTGTAACAATCTCACACCTTTTAGATTCTTTGCCATATTTTACATGATAATTCACTAAAATTCAACATACCTATGTATTTGAATCCAACAAACCACTAGGATATGCTCTAAAATTTATAGTATCAAGAATAACTTCATAGTCTGACTCCCAAACTTTCCATGGTTTCCTATTTAATGGCCTCCCATCATTTTTTTGTAATTGAATATTCATTGTAAGAATCAAATTTGAATAGTGAAGTATCTTCCTATGCATTTCAAACTCTTCAAACAACCATTGGTATAAATATTTTATAGGATATCATCAAAACCAAGTTCTAGTGACTACCACTGACCCAATGGGATAGTCAATGTTTTCTCCATCTATATCTAGGGAAGTCAATTTTTTATTTCTCTCTACATATCGACAAAAGTAGTAATTAGTGCCATATTCATTATCCTCATCTAAAATAATTTAAAAAACATTCCCTATATCATTACAAACATTTTTAGTGATAATATGAAGATATATAATGAGAATAAATTGTATATAATGAAAAATATTCTATCTAGTTGCACTAAATTAGATACATGGTCAAAGACAACTGATGATGTCATATTTGTAAGTTGTAATGCTATTGGAACCTAATATGTGTTGATTAGAATTAGAGGTTTGGAACTCTAATCATCCACCCAATCTTGTGACTCACACTCATTTCAAATAGAGTCCATGCATGTAGAATAGAAACATGTCAAGTGTCTCATATCAACAACTCAAGAACTTGTATTTGAGCTACAAAATGAGTGGAGGTCACTTGAACCTATTTGAGTCATACAATCCTCATACATTCCTAATTGTTCTTCCTCCATTAACCATAAATGTTTATGAATAGTATAATTTGGTTGAGCACCATGACACATGTTCTCATTAGACCATTCAACCATAGTTTTTGCATTTGTCAAATGAACACCCTCTTTAAATTTCAACTCCTCTCTTGAAATTGCTCTTTTTACACATGCCCCAGCATCATCATGCTCCCTTTTTCCATGCCCAAACTTGGTGAAACTCCAAATATGTTATATATCAGTGGTAGTGTGCATCCTACTTAACCAATAAAATATCTATGCATTTTTGAATTATGATGTGCAATTATCTAATCAAATGTAATATTGATTGAAAGTAATGTTCCTCTATTGATCCTCTAACTCAAATTTTCATAGAGATTTTGAAAACAATCTTGCACATACTCTAAAAAATGTGATTGGTCATCATTGATATAGAAATGGTACTCCCATCATATTTTTTGTTGTTCCTCTATGCTATTAGGTGCATGAATGAATTCTATATGCATGAATATGGAAACTTGTGATGAGTTGTAATATTATGATTGAACTTCCATTTGAAGTTTGAATGTATAATTTTTAAAAAATTCAAATATTGAAGCAATCAATGTAAGTGGTAATGTATCCTTGTTTATCTTTAAATGTTCATCCAACCATCTGGCCCTATGTGTGTGCTTTGTAAACTCATAAATAATCTTCTTCCTAAATTTGACCAAAAATTCAGAATTAGGTATCTTTTTTGTAACAAGCTCACACCTTTTGGATTATTTTCCATATTTTACTTGATAATTCATTGATTTATATATGCTTAAACCAAATAATTCATGTCCAATTTCACTTTTAATATCCTCATGGATGCATTTTTTTAAATTGGTAATCCATCACAAATGCTGTAATTTCCATTTAAACGTGTTTTGTTGTAAAATAATTGTCCATCCAATCTTTTGCAAAAAATAGTTGGAATAAATTTCCTGGATGATTTTGGTATCAATTCAATGCCATACTCCCATAAAATGTTGTTATTATGAAAAGTATAATGAATATGGAAAAAAACATCACAGTGTATTGAAAATTCAACATGTTGCATACAATAAGTGGTACATGTGTGATTTATTTTTACATTAAAAGGTTTGGCCATCTCAAAATATCTTTGAAAAATATAAATTTGTGGATGTTTTCCCAAAAAATTAGCGTATAATTATGTTTGATTCATATCCAATAAAAGTTTTGGATGCGATTCATAGTTACGAGAACCAACTCTTCTTTTCACTACATCTCTTGCATTTTATGAAACTCTTGTATTATCTTTCCAAAATTGAGCAAGTAACTTTTTGAGAGTATCGGCTATAGCCTTTTCCTTTTGTGGATGTCTACCAAAGAATGCCTAGAACTCATTAGTATTAGGTTCATTAAGTCTTTCACATCTTTCAATTACTTTCATTAATGTTTTTCTATTTATATTAAGTGTTCAACTTGTTTTTGAAACCATTCATTTTCCCTCTATTTTGGCACTTACTGCACAAGTTGTAAGTATACCTCAGATAGCATTACAATCTTGGGTGCATGATTTTGGGTCTACAGTATGATATGCATCATGTAGATTTTCAATAATTTCAATATTTTCATCATCCATGTTAGATATTCTTAGTCCCAATGTGTACATTATAGGTCTCATCTTAATTAATTTTATCAATGAAACAAATAATTGATATATTTGACTATCATAATCCAAATTATAAAAGAAAGTATCCCAAATTTGTTGAGCCAGTCTTCTTGAATGGTGATCAGACATTTTTTAATGCATTGGTTCTAAAATATTTTCATCGATTTCAATTAAGTACTTGTCTTTTCTATGCATAATTCTTGGAAATGTTGTTAATTATGAAATTTGTTAAGAGGGTGTTTCAAACTCATTATTAATTTCATTTTTTAGAGGTGAGATGACATTTTATTCATTATTTATTTCTTCATTATGTGTTTTCATGAAGTTTTATTGATGGTTAATTTCATCATTATTTGTTTCCATCAAATTTTCTTCATTCATAGGGGTTGAAACATCATACATAGACTCATCATCAACAAAATCAAAAACTTGGAACTTTGAATGTAAACTTCCAACATTATCTAATTCATTATTATTCATTTCATTATGGTCATTTTATTCATTATGGTCAATTTCATTATTTTTTAATTCATCATTATCAATTGGCTCATTATCTATGGCATTTGGTTCAATAGTATTAGGGTTTGTACTTGTCTACCATGAAGTTTTTGAATTTGTATCTTGTTTTTCTATCTCAAATATTATAATTCCTTTGGTGTTTTTTTCTTAAATATATTCCTCTTCCTTGAAAATGATACATCACCCATCAAGGACAATTGACTACTTTTCAAAGGTGGGGTTAAGTATACAAGTACCATAGGTCCCATAGAAGTATGTAAAGAATGTTTGTGGGGATAGATTATTGATTTGGGTTAGAAATAAATGTTGAAAATTGAGTTTCATCTATAATAATAATAACACGATCGTGTTATTACATAACATGATTTCATTATTTATTATACTAGGTTCTGCTTGAACATACATATTGAGAAGCATGTATTAAGAATAACATGATCACATTATGTAATAATGTGATCACATTATTCTTAATATTGGATTGGGGTTAGAAATTGACATTGAGAATTGAGTGTTATCTATATTAAGAATAATGTGATCATGTTATTAAATAATGTGATCACATTATACTTAATATTGATTAGGGATTATGGATTAGGGATTGAGGCATTAGTGCATAGGGTTTAGGGATTAAGGATTAGGGATTATAATTTATGTTTTAGGGATTAGGGATTAGGGATTAAGGATTAAAATTTATGTTTTAGGGTTTAGGGATAAGGGATTAGGGCATGTAGGGTTTCGGTTTAAGGGTGTATATAAGGTATAATAGCTCTATGCCATGTGTGAATCTAATTTTTACTATAAAGGATGTTAAAGTATGTTAATTGGGACTAAATCAATTGGTAAATAAGGAAAATTTTTGGTTTAAAATTTAAGGTATAGTGTTTAGGTCTTAGGTTTAGGGTACACAAGATCAATCACAAAGATAATGTTTAGTCTAAATGATGTTAATTTGGGAGAAAATGATTGGTTTAGGGTTTAAAGAGTTTATATTTATGTTTTAGAATTTAGGAATTAGAAAATTTAAGGATTAGGGCTTGGGGTATATGTTTTAGGGTATATAAGGTACAATTGATCAAATGCTTATATACTTACAAGAATGGTGGTTATAAATGATTATTACAAAATGGTTCAACTTCTATAATGATAGACAATTTTCCTTATTTCTAGTGTATTAGTTTGTCTTCTAGGTGTGTGCTGTTGATGAAGTTTCCATAATGCACAAGCCTTCAAAGCACATTTTTCCCTAGCTCCATGTGGTGTGAAGGTACCACGTGGCACATAATTCCCATGTGGCATACATGTTTGAATGTTGGGGAAAATTAAATTTGATCAACCGCCAAATAATAATTTATAATCATGCAATTAGGTTTAAGGGGTTCAAAATAGCCCCAATTTACTTTAGATGCATAACTATATTGGTACTAAAAGGCTAAGTTTTGGCCATAGGTTTAAAAAATACATTTTATGACATCTCATGATAAAATCAGTTATATCATAAGGAATGTATGTTTGTGGCATGTAGTGGGCATTAGGGCATAGGGCTTATAATTTTTGTTTTAGGTATTAGGTATTAGGACATAGGGTTTAGGTTTAAGGACCTATATATACTGTCTAATTGCTCTATGACATGTGAACCTAATTCTTACTATAAAGGATGTTAATTATGACTAAATTGATTTGTAAATAGGGAAAGCTTATGGTTTACAATTTAGGGTATATTATTTAGGTTTTATGGTTTAGGGCTTAGGTTTTAATGTATATATGGTTTAGGGTACACAGAGTCAATCATAAAGATAATTGAGGTTAAATTGAGTCACTTGGACCCATTCGTGACTATATAATGAATTTTTGGGTTATCATTATACCCCATGTCATCGTGCATATTTAGTGAATTAATCAAATGAAGTAATCAGTAGTGTGATTTAGGCCAAACTAAGCCATATGAACTTAATTCTTAGTCTAAATGATGTTAATTTGGGTTAAAATGATTGGTTCAAGGTTTAAAGAGTTTATATTTATGGTTTAGAGTTTAGGGATTATGAAATTTAAGGATTAGGGATTAGGGTATAGGTTTTATGGTCTATAAGGTACAATCATGAAGGAAATTAGGTCAAATTTGAGCTCCTTGAACCTATTTATGTGAGTAAAAAATGTGATTTTGAGCTCAATTAGCCCCCACATCATCACAGATTAAGCTAATTAATTTAATTGTGGTTTAATGAGTGATGAAATTTTGATGAAGTTATCCCTTTGAACCTAATTCTTACTATATATAAAGGATGTTAATTAGGGCTAAATTTATTGGTTTAGGGTCTAAAATTTAAAGGGTTTGGGGTTTAGAAATTATAGCTTAGGGTTTAAGGTAAATGGTATGGGGTTTATGGTTAAAGTTAAATGGTACAAGGTTTAGGGTTTAAAATATCAAATATAGGTTCTAATCACTAAGCTAATTGAAGAACATTTGAGCTACTTGTTCACTTATGACATTTACCTTCATGTTTGAATTTTTGATAAATTTAGGGTTAGTTATGTCATGCACATGTTTTATACATGTTTTACAATATATTGAGCCATAAATTTGGTTTAGGGGCTCAATTTTTCCCATATCACACCCCTAATTGCAAAAATTGATTAATTGGATCAATTCATGATATAATAAACCTTTTGATTTTGCCCCAAATCATATCTTGCTCTTGAAGGGGTTCAAATTGACCTCAAATGCCTCCTCGATTGAATCAAATATTTGGTTAATTATATATGACATGAAATTAGGTTTAATTTAAATCCAAATCAGATCATATACAATTTAAAATAGGTTAATGTGGCTCATTTTAACCCTAATTACCTCCACAATTTAACTAATCGACATTTACATTCATTAGTTAATGATTTCAAGTTTATTGAGCTCAAAACCAAATTTTATACATGTTGAACTTACATATAAGTAAATAATATCTCTTTTATTAAATTGATCTAATAAAATTAGATCTGATCAACCCAAAAATAATATTTTATAGTCATGCTTAGGATGAAGGGGCTCAAAATAGCCCCAATTTACTTTAGATGGACAACTAGATTGGTACTCCAAAGGCTAAGTTTTGGCCATAGGTTTAAAAAGTGAATTTTATGATATCTCATGATAAAATTAGTTATATAAAATTATGAGTGATTTGTATTAATGGATTACCAAAAACCAAATTATGAGTGGTTTGGATCAATAGATTACCAAAAACCAACTTTTGGCTTCTTGACCCTGTCTAGGATGAACTAGGATTGTCTGCATTTTAAGGAAGATTAGACTCATGTTAAATGAACAAAAAATTGATTCACATGTTAATGCATATCCAATTATCATTCAATTTTATCAAATATTAACAAGAACATTGGTCCCAAATAATAATCTTAATCAACTAAACTTTGTTCTTAAGACTACTAGGCCTAATGGCTCCTTTAGTAGGTCAAACTACACATTTGGGTTTTTGGGTGTTGTGAATATATAACATGATCATATTATTAACATAGTTACATTATTAAGTAATGTAATCATGTTACTACCATAGTTAATAACATGATCATGTTAATACTACAATTGCATTATTAACATGATCGCGCTATTTGAATTTGAATCCAGATCTCATGCCTTTTGGCTCAGGAATGGCTTGGACCTATCAATCTCTAGCCGAGTCTGAGACTTATGATAAAAATAAAAAAAATAAACTTTGATCACCAAATACACTAAAAATTTCAATGTGAAAATTTAAAAACTTAATATCATCGTGATGAACATGCTCTCTTCTTTCCAAAAATATGATTTTAATAATTTTTGGACTAATTTAAGGTTTCAAACTATGTTGATTTCTAACCATGCCTTTTTTACGCCACTACATGCCACAAACGTACATGCCTATACATGCTCATGTAATTTGTCTTTCGTTGATCCAAGTGAAAAATAAGTTATATCTTTAAAAACTAGGCCTCATTCTACACACAATTAAAAAAAAATCATTTTTTTGAGGTAGTTAGGTGCGTCATATGGATGGCTATCCATTTTTAATCAATTTTTAGGATCTATTTACTTGCAAAATTCATAATAAAAAGTATTAATTAGAAAAATATAAAAAAATATAGGTCATAAACTAGAAAATATTATCTAAATTTTCTTAAAAGGGTTTCAAATAATATTAAATGTTACTCAAAAAATGGCGCACCACACAACTGTCTATCTATTTCATTTTCTTACAAAAATTGGATTTCTTCTTCAATTTTTAGATTTTTGACATAGTTATACTTAACCATTTTTTTTAAAAAATAGTGTTTTAGAAACTAAACTTGAAATGCTACACTTCATTTTCTTTGTACACCATATTCAAATTTGGAGTATAGATATCTCAAATTATCTATAAAAGTTCAAATTTTTAAAATTTTAGGAAAATCATGTCCACGGGTGGCCAATTTTTATCCCCCAAATTTTTTAGTTACCCTTTTCCATGTTTGGTGTTTTATTTTCTCATTTGTTTGCATGTTTGTTTGCTCTTTTTATTTTGCCTTGTGACTTGGCATCTTTGTGTTCACTGGGTGATTGCTTATACATTATACTTAAGTCTACCCATATTCATATGTCAACATTTTCATCATGGTTTTTATCATTGGTGCATTATTTTCCAGTGTTTATTGGATCGTGTATCAATCCTTATGCATATTTAGGCTAAGTTATCATCATGTTTTATATCATGTTACATACCATCACGTGCTACAACAAAACTTAGCTCATGAAATATTACAAGCAATGATGCCATAGTACTTCTCCTTGGCACCTAAACACTTCTTGAACTACCCAAATCATTTGCCACATATAGAGTAACTAAATCATGAAAGAATTTTAATACTTGCTAGTTCGAGCATGCATCTCCATACTAGCAGGTTGCCCAAATTCATTTTTCTCCTTTGTACCGACATACTCTTATTTTATGAGTACATATTCATACTGTAAGCCACCTTATCCAATTTTCCATATTACTCCCATAATATTTCCAATGATTCTAACCACCTTTGGGCAAATCATTGTGTGTTATCCCACCCATAGAGCTCATGGTTATAATTGCCTTTGTGCAAATCATTATCTTTCGATCAATCTGGATGTTCATGATTATAACCACCTTATCATTTTCATTATTCTTCCCAATAGGGGCATGTTTTCATTATGCTAATGATTATAACCACCTTTGGGCAAATCATTATCTCTATCTACCCAATTAGGGCATGTTTTTATCCTACCAATGATTATAACCACTTGTGAGCAAAACATTATTTTCCCTTTCATGATTATAACCACCTTTGGGAAAATTATTCTCTTGTTACCCTTATCCTTTTTGGCTAATGTTTATAACCGCTTGTGGGAAAATCATTATATTTTTATCATACCTATGTTGATGATTATATCTACCTTTGGGAAAATCATCTTGTTTATCTTTCCAATTGGGGTGACTCACTATGACACTAATTATAACCACCTATGGGAAAATAAGTATTTTCCACCCCATTTTACCTTTTGGTCCCACCATTTTCCTTCTTTCAAGGGAATGATCAACAACAACAACCTTCTTTGTTGATCACTCCCTCGAGGGGACATCCATAGCTCATATAGTGCCATTGTAGTAGTAGGCATACATGACCTTTTCATTATTTGAGAAGACATTACCATGCCTATAGCTTGCAATGCCTTCCCAAATAGGGGAAAACTATACACACCCAATTCTAGCCACAACTGACAGATGACTAGACTTTAGTTTGATTCCTACCAAACATTGCAAATTAAGCCTAGGAATCACTAAAAATTTTAATTTCATCCATGAATCATTCATCAAATCTCATAATTGAGTTAAGTTATCCCTATTTGGGGTACTATCCCATACACAACAATAACGTCTCACATATTTATCTTTAATCACCTTGAGACATAACAACTAGCAATTTGGCCTATGGACCCATTAAGTAGGGCACTTTATCAAATCTTGAAAGAGCTAAAATGCTAATCAAAATCAATTAAAAAATTAAACAAGATTAAATGCCTATTTGAATTATCCATTTGCAATTAATGAATATCTAAAAATAGAAATTCTAAAGTCAAAATATCAAAGTCTTTCACCATTGCTTTTATGAGTTGCTTGAAAATATCCTGAAATATCTAATTTGATATCTGTTCCTAGTAATTGATTATCATAATTACATAACAAATATTAACTCAATTTGAGTTAGTTTTAACTCACCTAGGGTTAGTTTTAACTCATTCAAAGCCTAAACTCAACCTTTACTCACATTGGCTGAGAGTTAATTCTTAAATCTATAAATACAAGGCCATACCCCTTCATTTTTAAGCTTGGATATTATAGAGTTATTATGCAAGATTTACTCCATAAGCCTCATGAAAGTAATGTTACCATGCTCAAATCTTAAGCCAAGCAATCAAAGGCAAGGTGCTAAGGAGAGAAGGAGTAAACAAAGATTCATTATCAAGTACTTCTTGATGCATAAACTGAGTAAGCCACTTCAACAATCCATCTTGGAGCTATAAAGAAGGTAAAATAATTATTTCCTTTGTATTTTAGTTGTATTTCCATTATATTTTTGTTACCTATGCTCTCCCTAGTGTCTAGGCTAGGAGTGTAAGTGTTAGTTTGATTTTGTTTTATTGGAATAACACCATACTAACCTCCCTTCTTGTATTCTTTGTTCACGCCAATTAGGTCAAAATTTTGGAAATGTCATTGTAGATGGGAGGTAAACAAGCAAAATTCATACTTGTTAACATGAAATTTTAGTAATTATTTTTTATTTCCATTGTTTCCTTGTTAAAACTATTTTTTTGTTTGAACAACTTGTTAAAGTGAAACACAAAACCCTCATAGTCCTCCTAACCCTATTAACCCTCCTATCCCTCCTACAATTCCATAAAACCCCCCAGGTAATAAGGAGGATTTGGCTTCACATGTAGTCAAAAATAAAATACAAATTGAAAAGATAATGATGAAATGAGGGACCCCCATTCGACCAACACCCACCGTGTATATTTGGATAATACCTCAAAGTCAATAGGAGGCCAATTTGACTAGATAATGAGTCAAATTTATATTTGAGAATCTTATAGAGATATATGTAGGACTTACTATGCTAAAAAATTATTAACACATGATATGAAGGACAAAGAAATAACAAAAGACAACATTTTGCATTGTTCATTGATACATCAACTAATAAACCTTTTCCATTATAAATAAAATGGTTCATAATCCACAAATTATAACATAATTTTATAAGAAATAAGTTTTAGGACTGATGATGGATGGTATTTGATTACCCACATTGTAACAACCATGAGGTTTCATTGTATTTTTTGAGGAAACTCTATTGAGATTTTATCCTCAATGATATTCTTAATTATTTTTACTACTCATAGTTTCAAGGATGAGTAAAAGGCTCTAGGAAGAATAGATTAGTTGCATATTGTGTACCTAATCAGCCTACAAGAGTATATATTTAAAATACACTTGAGTCTGAGATCCATTCTATAGTGAAGGATGTTGTCAACTTTAAAATTTTGCATGAATTTTGAGTGTTTATTATCACACTCATTATTAATATGAGTAATATTTTTGAGACTAATTATAGAGAAGGTGGACATGGGTATGCTCCACCTAGTATTCATACCTAACTGCACCCTTGCATATCCTATGGTGTTATATGCACTAGACATTCAGATGATGATGGTGGTGCTTTTGAGGGCCTAGATGCTATCATTTTGATCAAGGAGTATTTGGTACATACATTTGGTTTATAGATATAAACTATACATATGTAGGTATCTTATATATTTGATATGTTAAATTTCAAATGTAATTGTATTTAAAAGATAATAATTAATTTACGTATAAATTTAATAACATATATGTAATTTTTTATGTTGTAAGATGAGATGATACCATCATCTTCACACTCAATTTTTGGGTCATCTACTATTGAGTTTATTTATTTTACTCATCCAATGTATACATATATGGAGTTAATTTTTGGTAATAGTATACTTCATTATATGTATTTATTTTTCTAGATATTGATGCAAGAACATCATTAAGGTCAATGCAAATTTTAATTTTATAGGTTAAGCTTTGGTTTGGTAAGACTTGGGAGATATTAAAATGTTATTTTTAGGTGTTTTAATCCTTTTCATGCTTTAACACCGTTGGATATAATCATTTTAACATGGTTTTGAATTTCTTGCCAAAATAAGAAATTCAAAATTTGGAACTAATTTAGAGGTTCTTAGTACTTTTCTCATATTTGGGAATAATATAATTGGATGATCTTTCTTATAGGATTCCCTTTGGATATAATGTCATGTTCTTAGGTGTGTTTTATGTTTTAACTCATGATAATTTTTTTAAACTTAAGTAGGTTCAAGTCCAAGGTCATGTTATGTTAGTTATCCTACGTTGGAAAGAAGGATAAGACCAATTGAGAGATATTTATTGTACGTATCCATAAGAAGATAAGATAATAATTCAGGTAAGATATGATAAAATTAAAAACATAAATAAATGAACTAATAAAATTTAAGATGACGAATAGAGATAGAGTTGTTGGTCTCTAGGTCTATGTATGTATTTTGTGACAATTTGTAGAAGATTGTGTATGAATTTTGAAGATATATAAATAAAATAAGATTTGTTATGGTCTTAAATCAGTCTCATAATTATGTAATAAATTAAATTTAATTCCTTTTTTGTTTTTCATCCCTATTTTCTTTGTAATTATGTTTACTCAACTGATAGGTCTCAAGAGACAATATAAAGGTTGTTATAGTTAATAACAATGTGCTTGGACAATCAATAAAGTTGTGTTTATCATATTTTTGAGGTTATTTCAATGTTAAATAATTTTTTAGATAAATATATATGTTTTATGATTCCTTTCCAATAAAAAATAACACAATATAGGTCTTAAAACTTAAATTTTCCATAAACGTTAGCTTGATGTCCTATGACTACAACTAGGGTTTTGGGAGCACTAAAACCTTCAAAAATTAAAATTTAACAATTAAAATATTATAAAAATTGGTATATATATATGTATGTGGATTTTTATGAGGTTTTAAAACTATTTTAATGTGTTTTAGATACATAAATATTAATTTATGAAAAAAACTCAAACTTTTAGTCCTAGAAACAAGGCCTTTTTAAAATACTAGAAGCACTAAAATCTCTCAAACTCCAAAAAAATATAGCCAAATTAAATTAAAATTTGTATAATTAAATAATATTATGTTAATTATTTTTTCCAATAGGTTTCATGAGTATAAATTTAATGTATAGGTATGAATAACAAGATATAAGTTAATAGGTCTGCATGTTATAGTTTAAACCTTGTTTGAAAGTTCTACAAGAGAGTATCTCTCAAACTCCAGAAAAATCCAAAGTAAATGATTAATAAGTTTGGAAACCTTGTAATGATTTAAAATAGTCTTTTATGAAGTTTAAAAAAAAAAAAATTAAAGAGATTATTACCTCTGTACTTCAAGTTATATCCAACTAATCAACCTGTAGGTCTATGTACAAGACCTAAAAAGATAGAGTTTTATGTTCTTATTGAAAGAATGATAAAGAAATAAGGTTGAAATTTTATATATAGATATAAATAAATTAAATGAGTTCAATAATATTATGATAAGGACATAAATATTTAGTCTTGAGTGAAATATTTTCTATAAAGGGTGTCAGACCTAGTGAAGAGGTCTAGTAAATATATGTAATGATTTCTTGCAAAGGTGAGTTAAATAAATATTAGTTTATTTTATTTGAATTAACTAAATGGAATATAATAATCCTATATTAAATTAAAAAAGTATTCAATTTGATTTTAAAATCATATTTTAAATGATTATAAGCCTGTTAAACTCAAGGAAACCTAGAAGACCTAGTACAAAGTTGACCTAGAAGAGGCCTATTTACATTAGATGGTATTGGAGCTCAGTAAAATATATTGGAGATATTTTTTATAAGTGAAATTTATTAATAATATATAATAGGTTATTGAAAATTTTAAAGAGTGAAGGTAACAGTCCTATAGCCCTTTGAGGCTTAAGAAGGTAAGAAGAAGAATACATTGAGGCCCAAGAGGAATAAATCCAAGGTGAAACAGAGTTGGACGTGAAATACAAGATGAAACCAATTTGGAGGTTTCAAAATACCAAGTATATACTTTGGGTTAGGAACAAGAGGAAAGATAGAAAAAGAAATGGAAGGACTACCAAAAGAGAAGAACCAAATATAGAGAAAGAGAGAGGGGAGAAAAGAATTAAAAATTCAAGAAGAGATAGTTAAAATGAATTAAATATTACTAGGTTTAATGTAGTTTTTGGAAGAATGGAATAAATCATAACAAAGTTTATTCATAAAAATGAAGAAAATGGTCAAGTGGCCACTTAAGTAGATTGTGGAAAGGATAAAGAGACAATAATAAACTAGAAATTACAAAAGGATGATAAGGGTGCTACAAAATTAACCCAAGGAAGAAATTGAAGAGGAAATCAAGCCTCAAAATATTCATTCTAATAGTTTGTTTGAATGTGTGATTGTAGGTATGCAAGTTGATGAAAATAGGGCTCAATTTGAGGGCTCAAAAATTGAAAATAACAAGAAAAACAAGTTGATATTGAACCATAGATAATCAGTTGTAGATGTAAAGCATAAAGAAGAAAAAAATGAGATCCTCAGCCAAGAGGATGAAAATATAGTCAAAAGAGATGAATTTGATAGAGAACAAGGCAAATAATAGGTGTATGATATGAAAAGGCATAATTCAGGATGCATGATGATCAATACAAATGAAGGATATGAACAAAGTTATCAAGAATAGAGCAAGTGTATTAAAATGTAGGTAGTTAAACATAAAAGAAATGAACAAGTCTATTTTAAAGAGGAACACGTAATTTCATTAACAAATGTGGAACAAATACCATGAATAGGCCATGCATATAACCATGTAAGACTATGAAAATACATGTGGGTGATCAAGATTCAAGAGAAGAAAGGACTAAAATCAAATCTATAATTGTTGAATATCATTGTAGTGAAAATAAACTTCAAGAGAACCAAAAAGGAGAGGTAGTAGATTTCAGGCCAACATTAAGGCCAAAGGATCAAGATGACATGGTTGAGAAAATCATGGATGAGAAGAAGTCAACGCAGTAGGAAAAACCATGGAGATATGATGACTATGATGATAGTGAGCCTAAAAGGATGAAAAAAGTATCAAATTTTTTTGGAAGGAACTTAAGAAGGGTATATAAGAGAAAGAAGATGTGAAGGGTCATGAGATCCTTGAAGAAATCATTGAGTCTCCTGAGTGTAAGTTGATTTATGATAAGAATTTTGTTTGTTCAGGTATGGAGATACCAAGATAATAAATACTCCATTACCTTATGAATAATCCAAGATATGAATTATAAGAGTTCATGATAAAATAAAGAAAGGTGTAGGACAATCAAACTCCTCACAAAGAATATAATTTGGAAAAGAAGGTAAGCTTGATGATGGAAAATATCATTCCCAAAAACATGTCAAGCAAACACTTTCATATCAGCAATGGATGAACAATCAAGTTACATGGAGAATGAGCTAAAAAATAAGAAGCTACAAGAAGATGAAATAAGAAGGCAACTATAATGTGAGTACATTCATTATTTCAAAATCATATTTTGTATATTAGCATGGTGTTATTAACTAATGAAAAACCATGAAGATCACATGGAAATCATTGTCTAAGGAATATATTAGTATATAACATATGATCATGATTTAAAAAATTTAAGAGGAATAAATTGTGAAGCAAGGGTAGGATTAATGTTTGAAAATGAGACATTTGAGGTAGATTATAACAAAAAGGAAATAGAGACAGTAGCAATAGAGGATAGAGAAGATAAAGAGTTGATAAGGATTATACATCTCATGGAAATGGAAGGTGATATGCAAATAAATAAAATAAGACAAAAATATTTAAAAAATTGGAAGACAAGGAAGAAGCTTTATTTGAGTTAGAGCTCAAATTTTCCCACTTGGGGAGTATGATACATGTACATCATCAAGGCCAATGCAAATTTTAGTTTGATAGTTAAAGATTTGGTTTTTTAGGACTTATGAAGTATTATAAGGTTATTTTAAAGTATTTGAATCATTTTCATGATTCATCACCATTGGATATAAGTAATTTTATCATGGTATTTAATCTCCCACCAAAATAAGAAATTCAAAATTTTTAACTAGTTTAGAGGTTTTTAATATTTTTCTCATCTTTGGGAGCAATATAATAGGATGATACTTCTTGTATAAATCCATTGGGATATAATGGAATGTTATTAGGTGTGTTTTATGATTTTACTCATGATAATTTTTTTAAAAATAAGTAGGGTCAAGTCCAAGGTAGTGTTATGTTAGTTATCCTACATTAGGAAGAAGGATAATACATATTGAGAGACATTTGTTGTAAGATATGATAAAATTATAAAAATAAATAAAGGATATAAAAAAATTCATGATGATGAATATAGAAGGATTTTTTGCAGGTCTCTAGGTTTGTGTACGTATTTTGAGATAGTCTATAGGAGATTGTGTATGAATTTTGAAGATATATAAATAAAATAAGCTTTGTTATGTTCTTGGATCAATATAAGAATTATAAAATAAATGTAATTTAATTAATTTGGTTTTTTTTCAGCCCTATTTTATTTTTAATGATGTTTACTTAGGTGACAAGTCTCAATAGACAATATAAGGGTTGTTACAATCAATAACAGGGTGCTTGAACAATCAACAAAGTTATGTTTTATCATATTTTTTAGGTTATTTCAATGATAAATAAATTTATATAGTATTATATAGGTTTTATGATTCCATTACAATCAAAAATAACATAATATATGTCTTGAAACTTAAATTTTCCATAAACGTTAGCTTGTTGTCCTGTAATTGCAACTAGGGTTTTGAGAGAACTAAAATCTTCATAAATAGAAAATGAAACCTTAAAATATTATGAATATATATATATATGTATGTATGTATGGGGTTTTTTATAATGTTTTAAAACTTATTTAAAGTGTTTTGTATAGCTATGTCTCAATCTATGCCAAAAACTCAGACTTGCAGTAATAGAAACAAGGCCTTTTTAGAACAATAAAAACACTAAAATCTCTCTAACTCCAAAATGATCTAGCCAAATTGAGTGAAAAATTGTAGAATTACATAAGAGGATGTTATTAATTTTTTACAATATGTTTCATGAGTATATAATTATTTTATAGGTATGAATTCTAATATATCAGTCAATAGGTTTGCATGTTATACTTTAAACCCAGTTTGAGAGTTCTGGAAGAGAGTATAACTCCAAAGTGAATGAGTAATAAGGTTGGAAACATTTTAAGAAGGTAAAATATTATATTTATGAAGTTTTAATTATATTTTCAAAATATTATGACCTTTTTTCCCCAATTTATATCCAACTAATTGACATACATGTCTATGTATAAGACCTAAAAAGACAAAGTTTTGTGTTCTTTTTGAAACAATGATAGAGGAGGATGGTTGAAATTGTATATTGAGATAGAAATCACTAAAATGAGTTCAAGGATATTATGATAGGGACATAAAGAGTCAATCTTGAATGAAATATTTTTTATAAATAGACCTAATAAAGAGGTCTAGTATATCTATGTATTGATTTCTTGTAGAGGTGAGTTCAATAAAGATCATTTTCTTGTCTTTTAATTAACTAAAGGGAATATGAGAAGCCTATAGGAAACAAAAAATGTCTTGATTTTGCGTTTAAAATCATATTTTAAATGATTAAAATCATATTAAACTCAAGTAGACCTAAAATACATAGTATCAAGTAGCCCTAGAAGAGGCCTACTTACATCAGATATGCTCAACTAGCAATCATGCATTATTTGATGACCATAGTGAAGACTCCTACATATATACAAGAAGAAACATACATAGGCATTGTTGTTTTAATTTCGTCTATGCATCCACTCATTGAGGTATGTTAACTTGTAATTTTAAATTCTATGTGTGTGTGTGTGTGTGTGTGTGTGTGTGTGTGTGTGTGTGTGTGTGTGTGTGTGTGTGTGTGTGTGTGTGTGTGTGTGTGTGTGTGTGTGTGTGTGTGTGTGTGTGTGTGTGTGTGTGTGTGTGTGTGTGTGTGTGTGTGTGTGTGTGTGTGTGTGTGTGTGTGTGTGTGTATTAATATGTATTATATATGCAGGGTTATCTGATGACATTTGATATTTCCATTTAGATGATTATTAAGGCACCTACTCATGTTTTTTTATATCTTTCACACTCTTATGCATGCATCTCAACTTATCACTGACCCTATTGAGCATCAGAGTAAAACATAAAATTACCATGAAATTATAATAAGTGCATGTTTAAATAAATTTTGTATCAATTTAAAATTAATTTATGAATTTTGTTTCAAGTCCAGTATTTAAAATTTTTAATAATATTTATATATAAATAGGTTCAACTATAGCTGAGCTATGAGCATAAAAATAATCACAGTCAAATATTAGATGAATTTAAGGCATTTGAGGAATCTCCATCTACGAAGAAGGCATCTAAGGGAGAGTATTTTTCAAGGAAGGAAAAGAGAAGGAGGATTTTTGATGAGTATAATATGTCTTAGATGATGCACATTTTGTATGCCTATATGTAAATGTACCTTTTTTGTGGCATTGTGTGCATATATGGCATTCATCTAACATTATATTATATTCTTATTTTCTATCCCTTTATGTCTTGTGTGTGTGCGTGCGTGTATGTGTGTGTGTTCACATTTTGTGGTGATCATCTTTTTTCATACAATTTAGCTCGCATTATTATTGAAAAACTAAATTTGATGGTTGCATGGCCATATTTAAATATGACCGTATTTAATATTTTATTTGTGTAATTATTATAATTAACTTACAATCATTTAATATATGTTTCAATTAAACTATATGTATAAAATAGTATAATGTTTGAGATAAAGTCAAATATTAGTGTGAAGTGCCTCTCATGTTTAGGTTACACCATATGATGATTTTATTTGTGATACTTAATTGGAATGTGGTACTATCCTTGGCTACTTGTAAATAATCATGTCATCCTTATTAGTTATGTTGATGTAATTTCATGATTTAGTTGATTTGTCAATGCATATGATGCTTTGATATTATGTGCTAAGAATTATATCTATCTTTACATTATTTGATGATCTATGGGATAAAATTTTGATATGATGTTGTCACTATTATAATGTGGATACCTTTGCTACACTGATTTACTATCATTTGACCTTTGTGGATGACATTTAGAGATACCATCCTGGGATGTTTTGTGGATGGTTTCGATTCTATGAAATTTGGAGATGCCATATGAGGTATTTGTGTTGGATGATATTTGATTCATTGGAGATGATCAATGTAAAATTATAGAAAACTATAATCAACACTTCATGATCATACACTTTATTTGAGTCCTTTGTTACAAGGCTCATTTGAGATGGTCATGATGAGGCATTTTTATGGAAGCATTATTATTTGATAGGCTCATATAATGTTGCACTTATATGCATCAATATCTTTATTAGGATCAACACATAGGTTATATCTAGATGCTATTTATAACAAAACTAGGGTTGGATGATATGCATAGCCTAAAGGCTAGGTGAATTGTGATTCTTGAACCTATCAAATAATAAATATTTCCTACATGTGCCTTCCACTAATTTGTTTTGTTTCTCAATACATAATAAACACAATTATTAGATATTTATTTTTCAAAATTCATTCCCTTTGGTGATGGAAACCACTCAGATGCATGTGTTTACAATTGTTTAAGAATGTGGAAATAGTGACAATAAATATTGTCAGCATTGAAGCATTATTTGGATATCTCTAGTTTTGGTTCTTCATGTCTAAAAATTGGCACTGCCAATATGTCGAGGGTAGCATATAATGTCTAGGACCAGGTTCTTGGCCTCCAATCACACCTAGTCGAGAGACTCATTCTTGCCTCGAGAATGCCCTTCCTAATATGATAAAATTACAGTATTTAGGGAAAATTAAACATGCATAAAACACTCACATGCATTTCATCATGTAGATATAACATTGTGTATTAATATGTGGTAGACATTTTATTAATCAATCCTTAAATGTAATTTTTTTATAGTCAATTTTTTTTTTCCTTTACACACCAACATAAGTAGTAATATATTCCCTCTTTGTTTTCCTCATCTATAATAAATAAAAACATATGCCTTGTATCATAAAAAATTTAATAACATGTCAAGATAGATAAATATAATTTAGTACATAATTATTAATCTTCTATCTGGGTACACTAGATCAGATATATGGTCAAAGTCAAGTGATGATGTCACATTTATAATATGAAATGTTATTGGAATCTTATATGTGTTTATTATAATTAGAGGTCTATAGATCCATTCATCCACACACTCTAGTGACTCACACTCATTCCAAATAAAGTCCATGCATGTGTAACACAAACATGCCAAGTGTTTTGTAAGAATAGTCTAAGAACCTACATTTGAGCTACGAAATGAGTGGATATCACTTGATCATATTATGGTCATACAATCATCATAATTTTCCAATTTTTATTCCTCCATCATCCATAAATATCTATGAACACCATAATTTTATTGATCACCTTGGACCATTTTCTTGTTACACCATTCAACAATGGTTTTTGCATCAATCAAAATAATGCCATCTTCAAATCTCAATTCCTCTCTTGCAATGGATATTTTTACACATTATCCAAAATAATTATACTCCCCTTTCCATGGATAGCCTCAGTGAAAATCTAAATATATTCTACATTAGTAGTAACATGCATCTTGCTCAATGAGTAAAATATCTATGCATTCTTAAATTGTGATGTTTAATTATCTAACCAAGTTTATTGCTGATTGAAAGTAATGTTCTTCTCAGTCAACAAGCTCATACCTTTAAGATCCTTTTTCATCTTTTAATTGATATGCCATAGATTTTATTTTCTCAAACCAACTAATTCTTATCCAATTGAACTTATACTCTCCTCATAGATACAATTTTTTAATTTTAGTAATCCACCACAAATGTTGCAAGTTCCATCCAAATATACTTTATTATAAATAAATTGTCCATCTAGTCTTTCACAAAAAATGGTTGGAATAAATTCCACTGTTGATTTTGTTAGAACTTCCGTGCCACACTACTATCAAATATTTTTAGTATGAAAAGTACAACATGTATGATGAAAAAAATCATAGTGTATTGAAAATTAAACATGCTGCCTACAACAATAAGTGGTGTGTATAATTTATTTTTATATAAAAGGGTTTGGTCATATCAAAATATCTTTGAATAATATAAATTTGTGGATATTTTTGAAAAAATTATAGTACAATTGTGTTTTGGTCATATCCAATAAATGTTTTGGATATGGTTCATTATTATGAGAACATAATATTCTTTTCACTACATCTCTTATATGGGGTAGAACTCTTGTATTGTCTTTCTAAAATTATGCAAGTAAATCTTTGAGAGCATTAATTATAGCCTTGTCCTTTCATGGAAGTCTACAAGAGAATGCCTAGAGCTCATTGGTATTGGAATCATAAAGTTTTTTACATATCTCAATTACTTTCATTATTATATTTCTATTTATGTTTAGTGTTTGTCTAGTTTTTTAAATCAAGAATTTTATCCATGTTTGACCACTTACTACAAAAGTTGTATGTATGTTTAAGGCAACATTAAATTTTTTTTTCATCTCTTCACACTACACTATGATATGCATCATGTATATTTTCAACAATTTCATTTTTTTCACCATCTATATTAGATGTTCTTATTCCTAGGGTACATATTATTGGTCTCATCTTAATTGATTTCATCACTGAAACAAATAATTGACATTTTTTACTATCAAATTCTAATTTTTATAATAAATTATCACTAATTATTTCAACAATTCTTCTTGAATGGTGGTTGATTTTTTATTATGCATTAGTTTCAAAATGTTTTCATCAACTTTAATTAAGTACTTACCTTTTTTATGCTAAATCCTTGGAGGTGTTACTAATGGTGGAATTTGTTGAGATGGTGTTTCCATATCATTATGTTTCTTAATATTTTATTCATTGTTACTTTCAATGTTTAGTGTTTCCATGGGATTTTCTTCATTGTTAGGGGGTAAATCACCATGCATAGATTCATAATAAAAAAAATTAAAAACTTTGTATTATGAATGTGGGCTTGGAACATAATTTTAACTTTTAGATAAACACTCATCATAATTATCTATGAAATTTGGTTGATAAGGGATAATATTTTTACCTTATCTTGAGTGAAATGTTTACATTTGTACCCTTCATTTTTCCTCAGCACTTGTAATTTGTATGGTGTTTTGTGCTTTAATGTTTTCCTCTTCTTTGAACAATATTTGTCTCCAATGACAAGACAAAATCGATAGATTTTGATGTTGGGGTCCAAAAAAACAACTTGATACATGTTATCTTCCACTATGTAGGGAATAAAATGATGTAGAAAATGTAATTAGGAACAAAATTCTCAAAAGAGGTTATAAATAAATGTTAGAGGAAGAGATTTGTATATTGTACAAGTAATGCATATGCATTATATTGTGTATGTGTTATATTTATATATTTATATAGGATATAACTATGTTATTAGAATATTATGTGATGCAATAGGGGTTGATTTATCCAAATAAAATTTTATACATCTAAAATTAGGTTCACACATGGTTAAATTAGCCCTAAATAACACCTCATACTCATAATTAGGTTTAAGGTGTTTATATTAACCTCAATTGCATCTGTGATTACATTTATTATAAAATTAGGGTCAATTCAGCCCCAAATCACATGTTATAATTATAATTAGGTTGAAAGGGATAAAATTGACCTAATTTTCCTTCATGATTGAATTTTTAGACTATTTTATTTAGGGTGTTATAACATTCAAATTAATTGACCCCCAAATTACATCCTATATAATCAAAATTAGGATCATGGGGGTCAATTTCATCCAACTTGCATCACTGATTGCATCAATTAACCCATTGGCTCAATATGTCAGGAAATATGAGCTAATTTAGCCCTAAATCACATCCTATACTCATTGTTAGGTTCAATAGATTCAGATTGGCCCCAATTACCTTTGTATTTATATTTATGATAAAATTAGGGCCGATTAATCCATTTATTGATTCTTATATAATCTATTGAGCCATAAATTAAGTTGATGATGCTAAATTTGGCCCAAATCACATTTAATTACACTAATTGACTAATTAGATCAATTCATGTAATAGAATACGAGTTCATTTCACCCTAAATCACATTTTGCTCTTGTAGTAAGGTTGAAGGGGCTTAGATTATCCCCAATTTTCTTTGTTATTGAATTGGTGGACTATTTGGTTTGTTTTGTTTTATATTAGGGTCGATTTACCCCTAAATTACATCTTGTTTAGTCAAAAGTAGGTTTACATGGTTCAATTTCAATCAACTTGCAAAACTGATAATAGAAATGAACTAATTAGCTTAATATGAAAGGAAATATGAGTTAATTTATCCCCAAATCAAATACTATACTTTCAATTACGTTCAAGTGGTTCATATTTTCCATAATTACCTTTGTGTTTGCATTTGTGATAAAATTAGCATGAATTAAGCCATATATTGCATCCTATACAATCAATTGAGCCATATTTTAGGTTCATGATGCTTAATTTGGCCCAAATCACATCTCTAATTACACCAATTAACTAATTATATAAATTTATGATGTAATCATAGCTAATTTATCCCCAAATCATGTCTTGATCTTGTAGTTAAGTTAAAGGGGCTCAAATTGGCCCCAATTTCCTTTGTGGTTGAATTAATGAATTATTTGGTTTCTTTTTTTATGATATTTGGGTTGATTGAACACCAAATTACATCATATATAGTCAAATTTAAGTTAATAGAATTCAATTTCATCCAACCTATAACACTAATTGTAAAAATCAACTAATTGGCTCATTATGTCAGGAAATCTAAGTTAATTTTACCCCAAATCACATCCTATACTCATAGTTACATTCAATAGGTTTAGATTAGCCTCAAACACCTTCATGTTTGCATATGTGATAACTTTAGGGTCTATTAAGTCATATGTTATATCCTATATAATCAATTGAGCCATAAATTAGGTTCATAAGGCTTGATTTGACCCAAATCAAGTCTTTAATTGCACCAATTGACTAGTTAGATCAATTGATGATGGAATCAAATCTAATTTAGCCCCAAATCACATCCTTCTCTTGTATTTAAGTTGAAGGGGCTCAAATTGGCCTCAATTGCCTCCTTAATTGAACAAATCAACTACTTAGTTCATTATATGATGACATTAGGGTAAATTCCACTCCAAATCACATCATATCCAATTGAAACTAGGTTCATGTGGCTCAATTTTTCCAAAATCATGTCATTGATTGCACCATTTGACTAATTAATTCAATCTATGATGAAATCAAAGCTAGTTTATCCTCAAATCACATTGTATAGTCATAATTAGGTTCAAGGGGTTCATATTGACCGTAATTGCCTCCACAATTGAACCAATCAACTATTTTATTCATTATATAATGACATTAGAATTAAACCACATCATATACATGTCAAACTTGCATCTGTCATTAAACAAAATGATTTTTTTCTTCATTCTCTCATGAAATTCAAGCTGATCAAGCCCAAAATCACATTTTATAGTCACAATTAGGTTTAAGAGGCTTAAATTAGCCTTTATTACCTTTTATTACCTTTGGATTGAACTAATGGATTATTTTCTTTGTTATTTTATGGTATTGGGGTCAATATCCCCAAATTACATTCCTTTTAGTCAAAATTAGGTTCATGAGGCTCAATTTCACTCAAATTGTATAACTGATTGGACCAATTCACTTATTCACTCAATATATCAAGAAACCTAAGCTAATTTATCCCCAAATCACATCCTATAGTTGAATTTACATTCAAGTGGTTCAAATTAGCCATAATTGCCTCCACCATTGAAGTAATTGACCCTTTCATTCATTTTGTAATGAAATTGGGCCTGTTTGAACCCTAAATAATATTTTATATGGTCAACATTATGTTCTTGAGATCAAACTCACCAAATTTCATCACTATATCCATTATGTCCTTTGTATGGTTGTGCATATATTGACACACTTTTCTTTAAAATAAAAAATACAAAACTATAAATACGAATAGATAGATACATAAACATGTATACACATATCTATTTTATTTTGTTGTGCCATGTCAAAGTAATGTGTACATGTTATAGTGTGTATGTGATATTCTATGTGTAATTTCAAAAACCATGACTTTTGGCTTGAAAATGGCTTGGATTCTAGAGCCTAAGGATTAGACCTACAAACACATAGATGAATCTAAATTATTTGGCAAAAAATAATAAAATACAACTTATATCATCAAAAAACTATAAATTTCAATGAGACATTTCATCAAATTATTATTATGACATCGAGCACACTCTCTTCTTTTCAAATATGTGATTTTTTAAAATTTTGGACTATTTTAAGATTTTCATCTATATTGATTTCTAACTATGGATTTTTTAGGCCACTATATGCCACAAATATAAATGCCTATATATGTTTTTTTCCATTGATCCAAATGAAAAAAAATATATGGTCACAAACTAGGCCTAATTATATACACATTAAAAAGACTATTTTTCTTTTTATTTTGAGGTGGTTGGGCAGATGCACATCTGTATATCGATTTCTTTATCAAAATTTTGGATGTATTTACTTGTAAAGTTATTTAAAATATATATTCATTTTTTTAAAAGTATGGGTCTTGAATTAGATGATCTTATCTAAACTTACACTAGAAAGGGTTTCAAACAATACTAAATGATGTTAAGAAAGGGAGGGGCTATCTACTATGTTTCTTAAAAAAATATGAGTTCCTCTTCAAATTTTTGATGTTTGACCTACTTGAATATTTAAAAAAAAGTTTTTTAGAAACTAGATTTTAAATGAAACAATTCATGTTCTTATACCATCTTCAAATTTTAAGTGTAGCTATCTCAAATAATTTATAGATTTTGAGATTTCTCAATAATAAAAAAAAGGTCTACATGTAGGTCCATTTTTTTCCCCCAATTTTTTTCACTTACCCATTTATTTTCAATAAAATTCCATATGATACATTCATTTGCCTCCTCTCCAATGAGATCTACAAAATAAATCAACCAATATTTCACACAATGTACATCATGATGATAAATTCACATTTATTTATAATTTAACACAAAATATTACATATTTAAGTTTTTCCAATAGTTAATACCATTTTGAAAATAATTACAATTGCAAAGTTATAAAAATTTTCCAAGTGATATTTCACAAGTCTTCTTCAAGGTCAACCTAAGGAGGGACTCACTTCCCATCCATTTTCCATCATCATGTGACTACCATAGGCACCCCCAAGCCTTAAACTCCTAGCTCCAAGCATCACCAAATTATGGTTTAATTAGACAAGTTGGTAAAGGAGGTTTAGGTAGTAGCCATACTAGGTAAGGGATGTTCACTAGGAAAAATACATGTAGGGGCTTAAAATTTCAATCACGCAAAAGATGTTTCCATAATCACAAAGGCACAACCAAATTACATTCAAGGAAAAAACTCATAAATGACTTATTAGCACTCCAAAAACCTAAAAACTCCAAGCATACAAGTCCCCTACTCACTCCTTTATAGATTAGTATTTCCACTCTCTACACTTGGGGTGGAAGGATGAGAACCTTGGAATCATTATGTTGCCTAAACCCACATAGGGATGCATACATGAAGAATTCAATACAAACCCACTTGGGTAGCATAAAAATATCATTTTAAGATATAGAAAGGTTTTTAAAAACAATCAAAAAATCTAAAATGAATTATATATCTCTAATCCCAAAAGGCAAATCAAACTGCATGGTGGCCTTAACACAAAGCATGGAAAAAAATTAAAGAGGGTAAGCCAAATGGGCTTACCCCTGATGAAAATTGCACTTAAGATTAGGTAAAATATAATATTAACAAGATTACATTGAAATAAAAATGGGTAATGGAACCCACCAAGGCTCCACATCTTGAATCCATTCAAGAACTCCATATACAAGTCTTGCACACTATCAAACACCTCTTCTCCATGTTCCTCTGCCAAGCTTCTCTTTGTATCCTCCACATAGGTTTTTTTCCCAAAATTTGAAATGAGTATAAGAGTCCACATAAAGAATGATTTCCTTCATAATATATACTAGAGTCTCCCCTCCAAAGGCCAATAGGAAGGTGACATGTGTCCCTTCCCATCCCTTGTCTTATGGTCATTAAGTCTTCCCCCTCTTTAAATCCACTTACAAGCCCATGTGGGCAAGCAAGCAAGAACATGTGGGCAAGAAAAAATCCCATGATTTAATAAATGAGCTAACTATCCCATACCATAAATGGCACATGGGTTACCTCAAAATTCATCTAAGGCTTCTTGAAATACTCTCCTACCTTCTTATAGTCTAAGGGTAAAAATATCAACATATAATATCTAAAACATCTTTATGACTCACTCTAGAGTTTTATCTCTCAACTTATCTGAGTTTTGAGTCAAACAGGGCCACTTAAATGCCTATAAACATTTGATAAATAAATAAAACTGAATAAAACTCCTAAGGTCAGGAATGGAAGGTTTAAATAGTGTTTAGAGAGGTGGGTGAACAATACAAAACAAGTTAATGAAATCTATGCTTTTGACTAAGTCCACAACAGGGTACAAGGAGTGGTTTGAATCATAAAAAATTCAAGTATATGTGCCAAAAATCTTCCCATTATGTGCTTATTCTTGATGTAGTCTTAGTTCCCTTGTTGGTCTCCCCTACCATTTACACAACATGACACACATAAAAATTCCCTACCCTAAAAGCCAAAGCTACATAATATAAGTAATACCAACAATCTCAATCCACAAGACATGCACACCACATATCCAAGGCTTCACATATAAATCATGATAACTAATACCAACAATTTAAATATATGCACACTCAAATACATGTTTAAGAACAAAATCTCTCTCAGTATGGAATCAAAACTCTTCGAAAAGGACAACCAAAATATCATAAATAAACTGATACCAATGCATAAAATGATAATATAATCTAAGCATAATTTTTGTTATATAATAAAAACATAAAATATAATATTTATCTCAGTCTTAATGACTCAATAATATCTCGTGTCTCAATAACAACTAAATCACGTCTCAACATGACTTGTGTGCCACACCAAATGTCTAACAGTAAGCAATATGATATTTGGGGTCTCACATCCCCCTCCCATTATTAAAATTTCATTTTCATATAAATTATATTAATGTTTGCAATTAAAATAATAATGTATTGTTGTCATCAACCAAACTCAAGAAAATCAAGTCAACTATAAAATTGACCTTCTTGTGGAACACAAAAGATTTTGCTCAAGATAGCCAACAAGTTAAGGATCACCAAAGTACATGCATAATGTAATAGAAAATTTACTCTAATGAAAATGATATGCTAAGATCAATGAAATTCGTAAGCTTCACATGCAGGGTATTACAATAGTGGTGATAACTAAGTGAGCAACAAAGTTTGAAGACTCAAATCCTTTCAGGGTCCTTTGCCCATGGCCCTGTCCTCAGTGATGTAATACCTAATAAATAATTTTTAGTTTTAATTACCATATAAATCATGCATGATCCATTTATCACAATAAACATAGCCTTATATTCAAATATCTAAAATACTAATCCCTCAAAAGGATCTTGGGATGCAACAAATATCCCAAGCTACCCAATGGAACCATCAACTACCTTCAGAGTTTGCCCACAAAAAATGAATCATTTTTTTCCAATTTAGTATAGGTAGCCTTAAAGGGATCCAAAAAAGAGGAGTAGTAAAAATGGGTAATATATATAACCTTATATAAAATTGGACATTATCCTACTAATTAAAGCAATTTGGATATCTAGTAATAAATTTTATTTTCCACCCTTTGCACCACATAATACCACAAATCAAAGGGAAAAAGCTTATAAGGAAAAAAAATATGCTAAGAAATTTAAATTTTTAGTTAGGTTGAATACAATACTACTAATATTTTAACAACCAAAAAGTAAAAGGAGAGAGGGATTGTCTATAACATTGGGTTTTTTAATGTAGAATTTAGGAATTAGAAGCTAAAAAGACACTTCAAGAAATTTCATAGCATTGGATATGGATTTATCCTCTTCATATAATATAAGTAAGGAATTATCAACAAAGTGCCCATAACCATATGAGAGTGGGTGTTGGGAATATAGATAACATTGAGAAAAACTATGGAAGAGTAATTATCCAACTAGTAATTGAATCATTCAACAACTAGTACATACAGGGAGGGAGCAAGAAGGAAACTTTGACAGATATAGTAGGAAAGACCACAATGGTAATGCAGGATCCCACATCTTGAAAAATCATTTGAATTGTGATAAAAAAAACTTGAGGCCAAACCCTAAATATTGAAGCATAGCCAAAATTAAATGCCATTAAATTATATTATAAGCTTTCTCAAAATTGATCTTCACAAACAAATCCTTTTGGTAATATTGTAAGGGAAATTCTAATCCTTCCTAAAGAATAATGGTATTTTCTATGATATATCTATTATAGATGAACCTTGTTTACTTAGGGGGAAAATGAGGGAAATAATATATCTAACCCTGAGAGAAATAGATTTAGTAATAATATAACATTAAGTAGAGTGATAAGATCTCAACTAGCTATGAGATCCAAATCCCCTCGCTTAAAAATTAATTTAATGTTTCCTTGGTTAATGAGCTTGCCAATTGAATGGGTTTCAATGAATTCAAGATAGATTTTTTGGTAATATAGACCCATAGTATCCCAAAGAGTTTAATAAAATTCACATAGAAACCATTCAATATATAGGGATTTATTGACAACCATATACATGATTACTTCATGAAAATATTTAATAGATAGAAGCATATCACATGTCACTCATTGAGATTAAGATAGTTTGAAAAGAACCAATTAGATGCATTTATAAAGAATAGATTACCATTCAGGTATGGATGGTTGGACTGGGAACACACCATGATAATGAACCATAAGGCTTTTCATAATATCATAATGTTGTGTATGTCTAGATTCATCTTATCATATGGATTTAACATGAGAAACTATATGTAAATTGTCACAAATGGGAAAGAGGAGTGGAGGAATTGTTTTTGAAATTGGCCATGGGTAGGATGGTCTGTAAAGTGAGGAAGGGGATGAAGAAGAACCATATTTGGATGAGAAAGGGGATCTTTGGGATTGGATTGGATTTTTAAGAAGCTATGACAATGCTATCCATTTTTAAGATTTATATTAGGCTCTTTTTTCCTTGAGATGGGGAAGAAAGAGACGTCCCCTGCACTAGAACTATTAGTTGTTATGTAGGAATGGGATTGGAAAGCTTACCTTTAACTCTGGTCTGGAGGTTTTATTAAATATACAAATTGATATGTGGTCTTTTTTTTTTGGGGAGGGGGGCATTGTTATTTTGACCAATTTTTAACTTGGAAGAGGGAGGCCTCTTCCCTACAATCAAGTTTTTTATGGCCTTCGTGGTACTTTATTCTCTATGTGAGACCTATGGTATCTAACAACAAGATGACCTTGGATGAGATATGGTGGACAAGCAAAGAATAATTATTATTTTGCAAGTTTGGTGAAGGCTTGGTCTAGTTGATGGTATTTTCTTCATTCGCTCTTTATGATAGGAAGGTGAGCCTATCTTTTCTAACTCATCCTACTCTTTGGACTTTTATATGTCCATACTAGTTAAGGGATATCCATGGAATCCCTTTTAGTAATGTCTATCTTCAAGAAAGAATATTCAAATGTTTAAACCCTACCCTATTTTTTAGTTACAACCCTTTATCCTCTCTTGGATGTGAGTTGGCTATTCATTGAGCCCAATTATTTAATCTCACTTCAAATCTTGGTTCTATTGTGCTTGCATTTTACCTAGTGAAAGTGGGTGGAGCTTGACTAGAAAGGCTTTAAGGTAGTCTATTTATTATGCATCATTTTGGAGGAGGATTTTTAGCTATGTATTCCTTCTTATATGGCCCTTCTTTGGCCATATTTAATATTGAAAGAAGATGTTTTAAGATCATTGAATGGAGATCTAGTTTCTGGTTGGTATTTAACTTTATGGGTTCTAGTTTAATGACCCATTTTGGGTCCTTTTTTGGTTAAAAGGCTAGAAGATGAAAGATTTTTTTTGGGTTTGGTTTGTTATATCTGAGGGGAGTTACATGTTCTCTTGTTAGGACAATGGTGTTGCCTCTTAGTGGAGGCTGAAGTTGTTTAGAAAGGTTGTGACCTCAAGGGATTTAGCCATATTTATTTTGTTTCAAGGGTTGTCCCTACTATTGGTTGGTACTTTTACACTATTTTAAAGGGGACTTATTTTATGTCCCAAGATTTATTATTTATCTTCTACTTATTGTATTGGCCATCTTATTTAGGGACTATAGGAGTCCTTATGGAATTCATCTCCAACTCATTCTCTGGATTTGTTGTGGAATTGTTGGATCTCAATTTCATGTGGATTTGTTGGGTTTTAGGTTCTTTGGGGACCTTGAACGTATTTTGGAGGCCTGTACCACAATTTATGTCCCAACTAGTTATCAATCTAATAAAAAATCATTTTGTTTGGTCCCTAAAGGACCCTAAGGTTATTTTTCAGACTTGGACCTCTAGCTCCTTCTATCTGGTTGGTTTTTGGTCTAGCTAAAACTGACCACACTAGTAAAACACAATGGTTACTAGTCAATTTAGAGACTTGGGCCTCATGGTACTTTAGTCTAGGGTGGTTATCAGACCATATAAAACTGGTAGGGTCCTTTGGATACTTGGACCTCCTCTATGTCTAGGTTGGTTATTAATCCAATAAAAATTGAATCATTAGTCCTTTTGAGACTTAGGCCTCTAGCTCTTTCAGTCCAGGTTGGTTTTTAGTCTACTTAAAACTAGTTAGTTATCATACCAGTAAAATGCATTAGTGGTATTGGTTCCTGATCTAATCAAAATTAGATGATTCTAAGTCCTATGCCTCTACTATTTCTATCTAGCATAGTTCCCACACTAGTTGCTTATGGTATTATTACTTCATTCATGTTGGGTTGCTCTTGGGATCTTGTGATATATTTTAGTTCTTTCACTTTTGTGTCTCTTTTGGGTTCTATCTTTGCTTTCCTGGTAAATTATTTTTGTTTTATATTTTGATATCTAGGGGGAGACCCAGATATCTAGTTATGTTTAGGGATGGTACCCACACCAACTATTAAAGTGGGTTTAATCTAATCCAAATATGATAAACTATATGCATAAAACAAAGGAAAGTGATTATTTTTTCAAATTTTTATCCCCAATTTTAACTAGTGCATGCAAGCACAAGATTAAGTTCCCCAAGAATGATAATTTTCATATAATTTTAGTTTATGCCTCTATAAAGATTCTTTCTTTTGAAAATATTCATTGAATGGAGATAGCTCTAGTGCATGTGAAAACTAGTTGAGTTGACAGTGTGAGGCCATGTTGGCTTTGCATAAAAAATAAGTAAATTTCTAGGCATAAATATGGATTAATCCCATAATCCTACTAATGTTATTATCCCACCACTTAATTCAATCATAGATTTCAAATGGCCAAGCATAAATATTTCATGCTTTGAAAAATGATTTTTTGGGTTTTATAGTGATGAAGATGGTTGGTATTAAGATAAAATTGAGATTTGACAACCTTGACATGAGGAATAACTAATTCAATCTAAAAATTGATGGAAAGGTGGTATTAGAGTGAAGCATCAAGTATGACTATCGTAAGGCACTCAAAATTATTGGAAAGATAAAAAAAAATTTGTTCAATAATACAAGCATGGTCTGAATGTTTTTCCACTCTGTTAAAACCTTAACAAAAGTTAGACTAGATGAATGAGAGATATACTCCTCTTGACATTTGAATTGAACTTTTAAATCTTATTTGTAGAAAAAAATTAAAAGTAAAATCTAAACTATGGATTTAAAAAATGACTGAATGTTTAACATATAAAGATATTGATGCTAAAGCATATGCATTATAATTGATTTATTCCAAATAGGACTTTATTATAAGCAATGTATCATCAACAATGATTTTCCCTATGTAGGTACAAGATATAAGAAATAAAGTATAATGAATAAATATTAAGGCTAGATGTTATTTGAATTGATATAAGATTGAAGTAATTCTAGTGAACCTAATTTTTAAGGATGTAATTTTAAGCCAAATTAATTGAAATTTATAGTCCATTAAAATCATAAGTTGAATATATAAAATAAATTAATTTCATTAAATAAATAGATATAATTTCCTTTAATTTTTTAAAGGGGAATTTAACTTTCTTCAATGTGGAAATGGATTAAAAAATAACACTAAATAAAATTAATATTAAATTTTAAATTAGATTTTATTTGTGGTGTCACCCTAATGACAGTGTTAAGTGTAATTAAAATTTTTAATTAAAAAAAATATGATCCATAAGTTTTGAATTAATCCAAAAAAATATTCACGTCACTTGACTTCAATCAATAAAAAGAAAATAAACTAGTTAGTTTTTATATTTAAAAATATATATATATTGAAAAGCTAATGTTAAGAGTTAAGAATACGAAAAATATATATTTGCTTATATAATTTCTAATAAATAAGTGATTATAATAGTTAATAGTTATTGATGGGACCTAAATTTGATGGTTGAAGGCCATATTTATGTTTTTTAGCCCTAAAATACAATTATGTTTTTAGGAGACCACATTTTATTTACATTGGTAATTAAGGGTTGATGGGTCCCTTGCCCTTCATTAAAAATTAAAAAAGATAAAAACAACCTTGACCATATTAGAAAATCCTCACAATATGCCAAGAAAAGGAGAACAACCATACAACCAAAATATGTTGATCTATCTTACACAAATGTTGTAGTGGGAATTTTATCTCGGCTATCTATTTGGACATTAGTATTTGGACTTTGCTCTCTCCATAATAAGCATGGGCATTTTTTATATTAAGGAATACATTATTATGAAATAAGGGAGGGATATCCCCATATCTCCCTAAATATTCCAAGAGAGACTCTTCATTAAATAATTCATCTAATGTCCAAAATTTTAGTGAAACCATATCATCAATATATTCAGGATGTATTAATTATAGTGTTGATACATGACAAAATTTATGCACATGCTCAAGTTTTGATTTAGAGTTCAAGGTATATGAATATCATCTTTCTTAGTTTTAATTTCCTTATTGGGTATTTAATCATCTTGGTATCCAATAACTTGTCATCCTTGGTGAGTAGATATAAGAATGGGCTTGATCATGCCTTGTGCATGTTTTCATAATCCATGTAATGTATATATAATATTATAATAAAATTATATATATTCTTAAATATTTTAACTATTACTCATATTTATTACTCCCCCTATTAGGTTCTTTCTAAGGATGCCTACAAAAATCTTGGAAAGTTTCTTAGATTTTTATTATGGATGAAATCTAAAGAGAAAAAGGCTTTCACATAGTGGCACGGGAGCTTTGTTTTGGACCCATAAAAAACAAATGAATTTATTTTTGTTCTAAACATGTCCTTTGACCATGAAGGTATGGAAGCTTGGAAAATCCTTCTTAGGCATTGTATTAATTATATTTTCTCTTATCAAAGAATGACCTAAAAATGGTTGAGGTTTCACACCTTGATTATTAATCTTGTGTCCATTAATATTACAAACATCTTTGTTGCGAATAACATCTAGAAATCATGTGAAATTATTAAGCCTTGGCTTGTTTGGATATAGTATGAATTCAAAATTGATCACTCTTTGTGGTGGTCTTATTTTATCAACCACTATGGAAATCCTCTAGTATAATCTCTTACGGCCAAGACTCTCAGACTTAAAAAAAAAGGTATTTACACTATCATTTGTATTTTTTACTAGAGAAATAGGTCATGAATACCCTTACCCATGCTTAAAGATAAATGTGGTCTTAAAAATCAAATATTTGAATATTTTATTATAATACAAATGGTTGTGCTTTATTATTATTTATATAAAATTAGCCTTAAATCTCCACCCAATGGTGGAACTATTGGAATTAGAATGTCTTTACTCCTTTGCTTTAGTATAACCTTGGGAATTTCTCAATAAATGATGAAGCCTTGCCAACTCATCTTTCATGTGGAGTAGAATATTCCACACCATCTAGTTTGTAATGGTTGAACATAAAAAGGCTCACTTTTCATGGTGAATTTTGTACTAGGGTCTCATTTTTGTGATAAATTTATACATATGGATGTACCTACCCCTGGATGCCATGCTTGTGATCAAAGTTAACCACTCAAACACATAGTTTGGTTTTGTGTGAGAGCTTAACTTAGTCTTGGAAATGGATACACTCCTTTTATAAAACCTTAAGTCAAGAACCATTTTCATGGTACATTGTCTTGCTTGGATACTTAGCTATGCTCCCAATAAAGTTTACATAAATCTTTCACATTATCCACATTGAGATTTTATTTTAGCTTTGGAAATTTATGAATTATGTAGTCTTTAATAAATAATATTTACATACATATTTTTATATTGTTAACATAAAGATTGTTATATATAATGTCACGTTATAGATTCAAAAACAAGTTAAAAATGTATCTCTAGAGGTGGAACACTTCTATAGCCTCATTTGCCAATGGGGGAGTGCCCCTTGTTCTATTAGTAGAGTGTCCTTAACTTTCCCAAATAAAATTATCTTAGGAGAGAGTTGAGGTATTAAGGAAGAGGATGTTGTATATCATGCACCCCTTCTATTTTTAACTCCACCTCGTTGCATGCTCTCACCTTTTAAAAGAAATGGAGGGTGGTCATCACATCAAGTTGGTGGTTATCGACCTAGAGGATTTAGGCCTACTAACCAGGATGGGAAGGAAAAAATGTCTCATCTCATTTTGGCTATTTCACCTCTTCGGAATCAAGTTAATATAGATAATGAAGATAAGAATGTAGAGCAAGAGGGTTGGGATCCCATACCTGATACTATGCACTCTATTGGTTGAAGTTTGGAAGACAATCCTCAAAGTTTGTTGCCTCCTCCTCCTCCCTCAGTGGGGTTTGTATCACTAATTTCTTAAAGTTTTCCATATAATATTTATATTTATAGTTTTTTGGTGCATGTTTCATGTGGTTCTAGTTGTATGTAGTTTTTGGCTATGTTTTTGTGCCTTAGATATAATTAATTTATTTTCAGGGGTTTTAAACCTAATTTGACATTTGTAGTGATTTTTTTTTTGGGTGTGCTTACATACCACATTTATTTTTTGATCGTGCATGTATTTTTTTAAAAAATAAATATATGTGCATGTTTTCAATAATATATGTTTCCATCTGTGCCACATAAGGTGATTAGATTTGATACCCCTACTACATTAAGTGATAGATTGAGTAATAAACCTATTTATTTTTTTGAAATTAATTTTATTAATAATCATTATTATTTGAAAAATAAAATGACGTCTCTCAATGATGTTAATATTCCTTCTACTACTACATGTTTTGATGTAAATGTGAATTATGATGCCATAAATGCAATTGTTGTAGATGATAATGTTTTGATTGGATCACAAAGTGTTGATGATTCTAATGACAATAAAGATAGAGTTATAATACACATTTTGTTTAGACAACACAGCCTAGACCAACCAATAAAAATAGATGCAATGTTATATGTGTTAAGGGATATCAAAAGAAATGCATTAACTCAAGAGACTCACATTGAGATATACATTATCAGGTGAATAATTGATCTTTGAATTATTTTAATTATAATAAAGCTTATAGAGACTCACCTTCCATGGTTGATAATGTTTTTTTCTCAAATTATTTTTAGTTGTTCTCCCTCCCATTTATTATAATCAAGTTGTTCTTTATGTATGTTCTCAAACTGATTTCAATGTTTCACTTTTTAACTTACAAATTACCTCAACCTTATCAATATGTTTCTCAACTTTCACTTATTCTTCATAGTGTTTTATAGTTTCCCACTACTTTTATTTCTACCTGTACCACTACCACTTCTTTTCTAAACCCTGAAGTTTCCACCCTTGTGCAAATTGTAGATGTTATACAATAAGAAGTTAAATTTATCTCTCAATGACCTTAAAATTCAAGTTCTAGGTTCAACTCACATGATATATTACTCTTAAACCATTTTAATTATGATGTCCTTGATCACCCTTTGCCTATAAGTTTTCAGGCTCAAAATTTTGAATTATTCAGTGATCAAGGTGATCCTCCTCATTGTATCAAACATTTCCATGTTTCTTGTTTAGAATTTTTTCATAATGATAAATTGTTGATGAAGTTATTTCTTAGAAGCATTAAGGATTACAATCTTAATTTGTTTTATTATTTTCCATATATATTCATTCACTATTTCAATGCTTTGGTTGATGGTTCCTCAGCTCAAATGTTAATAAACATTAGCATGAAGGTCACATTTTCACACATTGCTTAGCTTAAATAAGGACACAATCAAAATTTTAATGAGTATGTGCTTAGATTCTATTATAGCTTGGAATTTCACCCTTGTGAGAGAGCTTTTTAGGATCTATCACTTCTAGCTACAAGCATGGGAACAACCTTAGGCTATGGGTATCCAGCAATGGGGTTGAACCTCTAGGCTTTTTAATGAGGCTAGTTCCTCCAGTGTTTCACTTTAGCTCTTGATTCCCACACTATAATCTACTATGGCTAAGGAAAAGGGATAAGAGGATAACTTATAAAGTAATCTAAGCTAAGGGAGGTGATGCACCAAAAGAGAATGATCTATTAAATATGGAAAGGAGTCAACTACTAATGAAACCAAATAGGACACATGTTATTCTGGTTCTTTCTTAAGGCCATAGGCATGGAGGTCAAAGGAGAGATTTACATTTTGAAGGATAAAAAGAATAGGTCTATGAGAGACACTATAAGCTGGTAACACTTTAAAGGGATTTCAACGCACATACACTTCATGTAATCTTACACAAAGCCAAAAGAATCAAAAGCAAGGTGCTTGAAAAAAATTACAGATGATGAACAACAATCATACATTCTGCAAACAAAACCAAATGTGCACACTTGTCTTTAACTAGAAATAGAAAAGTCTTCCTTGTATTGCTTCAAAAGTGTCTTTTATAAAGTGATTTGTATAGAGTAATTCTATCACCAATTTGGGGATAATTTCTTAGCTCCAAGGCCTCTATTTATATCAAAAAAAGGGGGAAGAGAAGATGGGAAGAGGGAAGAAGTCATTGATGATTGGGATCCCTATCATCATCCTCCTTTGCTTACTAAATCCACTGCTTAGGATCGTTGAACCACCTTCTTGAGCCACTCCTACATTCAAGTCTCTTTTGATGGAGCTGAAAAAAGTCACATTGCGAGCAGCTAGATGTCTCTTCTTGGCATGACTACATTTATTTGTACATTTAAATGGCATGGCATCTTTCACTTGTTCATGTCCTATCTGAAGAAGGATGCAGGTCTCCATGCTTGAGAGTTCAAACCAACCCATGTTTTTTCTACATTTGGATGGTTTTTTGTTGAGAGCAAACCATATTGAAGGATTAGAGCCTTCATAAATTTCTAGCTACCAACCATTTGGACTCTCCCATGCTCATTGGTCATCCTTGTGCCACTTGTCCTTTATTGATTGGCCCTCTCTGCTCTAGCTTAAGCCATGTGGTAGCCTTTCATTCATTGCATCATGACTCTCACATTATTGGACTAGGCTTAAGTTGAGCACTTGAAGAATCCCAATTTACTCTATGTAGAGTAATTCAAGTTCTTTGATCTCTTCAACTTCAACTTTCCCATATCCTTTACTTATAAATCATTTTAAAGTAAATTAATTAGAGAAACCCAATTTACTCTATACAGATTAATTTGGGTTTTCCAAGCTTACTTACTTTGAACTTTTCCATCTTGAAGTCTTTGGGCTTCTACATCTAGATGTTTTCTTTATTCTATGGGCTCCTATTTGTCTCAGGAAAATCTCCTGAAGGAATTCCTTTGGACAATTTGTCTGAAGAAACTCCTTCAGACATTTTCTCTGAAGCTTCCTTCTTTCTCTCTTCCTTTGGAAACTACCTTTTAGACTTTTCAAAATGGGTTTTCCCAAAGAGTGAGAGACCCTTTAGGATTCCTGTCATCATTTTAGACTTCTGAAAATGATCCTCCCAAAGGAAAAGATACCCTTTGGGAATTTTGAAATGGTCCTTCTGAAAGGTAACATACCCTTTGAGAAACTCATAACTATCCACATAGAGAAGTAAAATCCTTTTAGATTTATGAAATTGACATTTGGAAAAGTTGATTGGTCTTTCAGAAATGTTGAAAAGATCCATTTTGCCTGAAAAAGGCCCTTCAACATTTTGAAAATGCACTTCAAATTTTAGAAGTGTGCCTTCAGGTTTTTTGAAAGACCCTTCAAAAAAGTGAAAAGGACCTTCAGTTTTGGAAAAGACTTGTCCCTTGAAGAACCTAAGAAGCACTATTTTTCAAGACAAAATCGGGTTTATCAAGCCCTTTCACTTATTTTAGGTTTCTAATTGCTCACAACTTATGAAGTAATCAAGTAGTACTCCTTGGAGAACCTGAAATACACTATCCATGAGTAATTTAGGTTCATAAACCTGAATTACTTTTATTTATAAAAAAATTAGAAGTTGAGCACTGTTGGAAACCCAATTTATTCTAGGGAGGAGAATGATTAACTCGGGTTTTTTGAGCAAGAAGACTTAACACATGGAAAATCCCATTTTACATTAGAAGTAGGCCCAAAACACTTTAACTTTTTGAGAATTGTAACTTATAAGGAAATTTAAGAAAAGTAGTTCCACTGATGGAGTTTTTAGTTCTAATGAACTCATGCTTGAAATGCTTGAAATACTTGGTTCACCATGAAAACTGCTCAAGAACCTTTTCTTGGCTCTACAAACCCATCCCTTAGAATTTGACAAAATATAATTTAAGCAATCTTAAAGTGTTTCAAAAGCTTTGTTAGCATTGTAAATCTCTTTGGTCCATTCATTTCATCTTGAGCTCTTGCTCATCCATTATCAATCAGATCCATATGGGCACAATTCAATATGTGGGCCAAAAAAAGGGCCAACATCTTTGGTGACTCATAGGGAATCATGTCTACTATGCTTGAAGAACCCAGCCACTTGCTTCATCCAATCCATTGGGCATGGAGTCACTGCTCTTGTAAATGGTTGGATTTATCTATAAAATTCCCTTGAAGCAACAAGAATAACCAAAATAAATCAAACTATGCCCAAGGCACTTAGGGGAGGGAAAACACACAACTAAAATGACTGTGCACAAGGCCCTTAGAAGAAAACATGAAAAACTATACAAAAGGTAAAATATATACAATGATTATAAACTCTTTTAATAACAAGTCTTTTGATGAATCCCATTGACTAGGATGGGTAATACCTCCCCATCTAGTTAGGTAAGCTAAATTTTTTTATGTTGTTTACATTCATAGATCACATAAGGGCCACTCTACAAGTTGTCAAACTTGGTATGGTTTCCTAGTTTGGCCTTTTTTGAACCTTACTTGAGGACCATGTTTCTCTATTTAAAGTCCCTTATCGTGGCTCTCTTGTCAAAATATTTATTGACCTGAGCTTGATATGACTCTAAAATCTTCATTGCAAGGGTTCTTGTTTCCTCAAGTTCCATGAGTTCTACCAATCTCACATTCATGGGTTCATCTTCTAGAAACTCCAGTTGATGGGATAGCTTTAATGTAGGAAGATCAAGATAAATGGTTAACTTGGCCTCCCTTCTATATATTAGAACATATAGAGAATTGCCAATAATAGCTTTAGGAGTTACCTTGTCAACTCACAAGGTGGTTTTTAGTTTGGTGTGCCACAATCTTTGGTTCTTCTCCATAGTCCTCCTGATGATTCTCAACAAATTCTTGTTTATGGACTTAGCCAATCCATTTCCTTGAGGATAATAGCTAGAAGAGGTGTTGAGGTAGATCCCCATCTTGAGATCTCATTCACTCATTTTTAGATCAAGGAAAGCTAGTGCATTATTATATATGATAGTGGATGGAACACTAAACCTAGTCATGATGTTGTCATAGAAATCTAAAACTGTACTTTTGTTGGCTTCCTTTAATGAAATGGCTTCCATCCACCTAGTGAATTAATAAGTTATGATAAGCATCCACCTATGCCCCACACTTGATGGAGGGTTGATCATTCCAATGAAATCTAAACCCCATTGCATGAATGGTTGCTCTACCTAAATTCACATTTCTGACACTTCCTCACCCATGCATAATCATATTTGAAGAGGTTGGGCCAATAATATCCAGCCCTCATTATCTTTTCTACTATAGTTTTGGGTACAAAATGACCTCCTACAGGTCCATCATGGATATGATCTAGGAGTTTGGCCACTTGGTCATCATCTATGCACCTTAGGATCATTTCATTGAGGTCCCTTTTGAATAAAATCCCATCAACCAATGCATAAGGTATGGAATGAAGTCTAAAATACCTTATTTTTTCTTTTTCCATACCTTGAGGGCACTCACCTGTTAGTAGAAAGTGTGTCAGATCATGGAACCAACTAGTGTGAGGTGGAGGTGCATCTACTTGTGGGTTATCTTGTGTTACCAAGATAACCTCTTTGTCTTCATGAAGATTATCGACCATATGATTACATAAGCCTTTACCTCTTACTAGCTTAGTGACCTTGATCTCCATGTCATACTCCATGACCTTAGTAATCCAACCAACTCTTTTTTCACTCAAGTCTTTATTAAGAAGGAAGTCTCTTACTCTAGGATGAGACACCATAGGTAGATTTTGTTGTTAAAGAGCATTAGCTTGAACTTCTTGAGGCTCATTACTGTTGTAAGGACTTGATTTTATACAAAGGTATACCTCACTTCATACCCTTCAAGCCCCTAACTGAAAAATGTTAATGGCTGCTCAAGTCCTTCACCATTCCTTTGCATTAGCATAGCTAATATGTTATCAATATTGGAAAAAGCATACAAAATGAAATCCATTGAGAAATCAAGATTCATAAGCGTGGGTACTTGAGCATTGGCTTGATTAATAGCCTCAAATGCTAACTTAGCTTCATTTGACTAAGTGAACATTTGGTTCTTCTTCAACATAGCAGTGATGGCTTGACCAAACTTGCAAAACTGGGGATAAATATTCTCATGAATTGTATCTTTCCAAGGAAACTTTGGAGTCACTTCTTATGCTTGGGTAAGGATAAGGCTAAGATGGCACTTATTCTATCAGGATCAATGAACAACCCTTATTTTGAGATGATGTGGCCTAAAAGCTTACATTCATGCAAATAAAACATGCACTTCTTGGGATTCAAAGAAATCCCATCCCTATATGTCTCAAAAATTAGCCTCAGGTGGTTCATGTGTTCTTTGGCATTCTTAGAGAAAACCATGATGTCATCTAAGTATACCAGCACCATTTGATTTTTTAACCCTTGGAAATCCATGTCCATGGCTCTTTGGAAAGTTTCACTAGTGTTTGATAGACCAAAGGGCATATTTTGGTATGCACACATGCCCCATTTGGTGGTGAAGGAAGTCTTGTACTGATCTTCATATTTCATCCAAACTTGGTTATAGCTTGAAAATCCATCCAACAGAGAGAAGCATTCTAATCCTGCAACTATTTAGAGAAGTTTCTACATGGATGGTAGAGGGTAGTGATCTTTCAAGGAGACTTTATTCAAATATTTAAAGTCCACACACAACCTAATCTCCCCACTCTTCTTCTTTATGAGCACCTATTTGGATACCTATGATGAGTGTTTGATGGGAAAGATGATCCTAGACTCGCTCAATTTGGTTAACTCTTTCCTCATCAATTCTTCTATCTTGGGGTTAACCAACCTTTGCTTCTACCTTACATGCTTGGCATTGGCCTCCAATTCTATGGTGTGTTGAGCTAACTTCAGATCAAAAACTTTTAGGTCATTATCCCCCCAAGCAAAAATGTTTGCGTATCCTAGCAAAGTGTTATGAAAGTGTGCCTCTTAGCCTTATTGCTTACCTTCCCAAGCTTGATAAACTTATCGTTGAAGATGATGACTCTCTCATAATTTTGTTAATCAATAGACATTACTATCTTCTCTTGTTTCACATGGTCTCCTTCACGAAAAAAGCCCTCAAGCATAACTAGCCCCTTAGAATGTTTTTTTGACTTTAGCTGAACAATCTGACCCTTATATTGATGCTACAATTTAGCTTGATTGGAGGAAGATAACTCAATTTCTTTTTGTAAGAAACAAGAAATTTGCTTGTCACTTTCAAAAACCTACCAGTGAGCTTCATTATTCAGTATTGATGGCCTCACCACCACCTTGACATGTGGCTAAACCTTAGCTTCTTTCATCTCACTTGGAATGTCAAACTGAGCTCCCATGGCTGCCAACCTATCAGCATGATGGTTCTAATTTTTTGGGATAACTTAAATGTCATAGGCCTCAAACTATTCAATTAGGTCCCACACTCTATTTTTATAGGACCTCATCAAGGAGTTTTTTTTAACATTCAGGCCTCTGACTTGGTTTACTATGAGCTCGTTATCCCTATAAACATGAAGTAGTTTGATTCCTCTTTTATTGGCATATTGAAGGACACAGATCAAGCCTTCATATTCTATTACATTAGAAGAGCAACTAAAATGGAACCTATATGAAGAGGAAAGCTTGTTACCTGAAGGGGAAACCAACATTTCCCCAACACCTACACCATTTTCGCTCCTTGAGCCATCAAAGAATAATTTCCATAAAATACTGGGGTCTTCTTTAGGTCCAATGAGGGAAGTCATGGGTTGATTCTCTTCATGCAATAGATAGACACCCATGTCTATTTCCTCAACTCCTTCTAAAGGGTTGAAAAATTGGTTATCTCCCCATAGCTCATCTAAGAACAAGTCTGCAACCTCTTCAGGATGAGTGATTATCTCATGGCCAATTGTAAACTCATCCTCATCAAGGATAGTATAATTGAGGTTTATCTTAACTAGCTGATGGGGTTCAATGTGGAATTGTGCCATGGGTTCAGCCTTGATTGAGACCCTAGTCCCATACCTTATTTTGAATGCCATGTAAGACCAATATCCTTCAAGGTAACCCCTAATCTTGGCTGTGAACTCCCTAGAGAGACACAAAGTGAAGTAAGGAGTAATATCAAGGATCAACACATCTTGCACCATGAAAATGTTAGGACAAACATGTAGGGTTAAGTTCAAATTCTTGACGATACCTGATGGTTGTGTGGAAGAACCATCAAGCTACAAGACTCCCTTAGTGTGTAGTTCATACTTGAGGTTTAGCTAATCAGATATAGACTTTGGCATGATTGAGGTGCTATCCCCACTATCCACTAAGTAGTTGTACACCAAGGAATTGTCGATGATTAATGAAATGTAGAAAGGGGAGTTTGGTCATACTAATTGACTTTTCTCCCAAAGGATTCTTGGTTGCATTATTGAAGACCTTAACTTCCTTGCTTATTTGTTTACTTGTAGATGTCACAACACTCATCTTAGATAATCCTTCTTGAAGGATGTCTACTAGGCTAGGCATGGAAAGCATGTCCCACATTGGTACACTCACATTGGATTTCTTCATTTGATCCAAAATATTGATTGGCATACCACCAACTTTTGGTTGAGTTTTGAGAGCCACTATTTATATATTTTTCAATGGAGTGGTGACAAGAGGTTCTTTGAAAACTTCCTAATTGTCACCCATATTCCTTCTCTTAAACCTTGTGCTTGTTGAGACTAGGACGTGATCCAGACTGGGGGTGGCCTGCTGATTAGATGAATAGCACTCCTCCTACTCATTGATGACCATTGTGGCCTCTAACTAGTTTGACACCTAATCTGAGCCTTATTCTTGTGGAGGATACTCTTGCTTTATCATTATGGGCACCTCCATGATTTGGGCCATAAGAGCTTAGATATACCCATAAGCAACAACCTACTGCTATTAATCATTAAATTCTTGGTTGGAGCCATTAGTTGGGATGATGGATTGTCTAAAATAATGATTCCAAGGGATTGTCCCTTTAGCATCTTAAACCATATTGTTCTAAACCAAAACTAAGGAATTAGAAGGGCCTGTAGCATTTGGATTATAATTATGCTATCCAACATAGTTAGGCTATCCTTGTCCTTGGAATTTTCCTTTGTAGGGTAGCCTATTTTCTTGATAAGGCTACTGCTGAGGCTGGTATGGAGCTTGATATAGCTTGATATAAGCTTTTTTCATTTTGACATTGACCACATCATTCTTGAAATATTGGAGCATGATTTTCAGTTCCAAGTAATTATTTTGCTCTTGGGAGTCACTAGATCCACTAGTGGAGGCCTTCTCTTGCTTTGGTGAAGGCACAAAAATAATTATTGGCATTGGAAGTATAAAATCAAGTGGAGGAATGACTTTAGGAGGTGGTATGATCTCAAGAAAAAGAGACATTGAGGGTCTAGGAGTAATATTGCCCACCTAAAGCAGGAATTTTTTTGTTTTAATGGCCACCTCGTATGCATTTGGTAGTATGTCCACTCACATGGATTGGATCATTATAGCTATATCATTGTTGAGAACCTTCAAGTAATACAAGAAAACAAAGTTTAGAGATGGTCTAATAGCTGCTAGGATTCTATCCCATGCCTTCTAAAATCTTGTATTGAAGTCTTTCATGACTTCATGGGGAGCTCTCTTGATTGTGGTTAGCTACTTTATAAGTGACATATGATAACTCTTATCTAAAAACCTTTTATATAGGGTTGTTCCCAGCTCATCCCATGAATGGATAGAATTAGGAGCTAGACCCCTATACCAATCTAACACCTTTACCTTGAAGGATATAACTAATATCCTAATAGCTACATTCTCCACTGTGATATTATGAATGTTGCAAAATTTGGATATGTCCATTATGTGCTCAGTAGGAGTTACAACTTGATCTCCTATGTAATATCAGACACTTTTGAGGGTTATTACTGGCATAGGGTCATACTATGGTAAATTTAAAGGACTATGGCTATTGAATCCCATAAAATCTCTTTGGGGAATCATGGTAGCAAGAGGAGCTAACAAGGATCTTCTTGCATAGGTATACCTTATGACTAGTTTAGGAAAATGGTGCCCTTCATATGGATGAGTATGGGCAAACCTTAACCTTCTTACTAATTTCAAAGGAAATTCAACAAACTTAAAAGGAATACCTATAGAAGTTGATCTTATAGTCACCTTTGGCATGAAATATAGCTACTGCTTTGCCACCAGATAGTTGGGTATTCTTTGGAGTCACCAAATGTTACAAGATGAAAACTACCACTACTACAAATTGATCAAAACAACATCAAACTTGACTAATCTTCCATAAAAAATAATAATGAAAATGGTATTGTGTCCCACTAGGTGTGCTAGAAACTATCATAACTTGGAATTGCACCCTTGTGAGAGAGTTATTCAGGCTCTCTCACATCTAGCTACAAGCATGGGAACAACCTCAAGCTATGGGTATCCTGTAGTGGGGTTGAACCTCTAGGGATTTTAATGAGGCTAGTTCCTCAGGTGTTTCACTTTAGCTCTTTATTCCCATAATAAAATATACTATGGATAAGGAAAAGGGATAAGAAGATAACTTGGAAAGGAATCTAAGCTAAGGGAGGTGATGCGCCAAAAGAGAATGATCCACTGAATATGGAAAGGAGTCAATTACTAATGAAACCAAATAGGACACATGTTATTCTGGTTCTACTCAAGGCCATAGACATGGAGCTTTTGCATGGAGGTTAAAGGAGAGATTTACATTTTGAAGGATAACAATAATAGGTCTATGGGAGATACTATAAGCTGGTAACACTTCAAAGGGAACTCAATGCACAGACACTTCACACAATGATGCACAAAGCTAAAAGAATAAAAAGCAAGGTGCTTGAAAAAAATTGTAGATGAACAAAAATCAGACATTCTAAAAATAAAACCAAATGTGCACACTCGTCTTTAACCAAAAATAGAAAATTCTTCCTTGTATTGCTTTAAAAGAGTCTTTTACAAAACAATTTATGTAGAGTAATTCTATTACCAATTTGGGGATAATTTCTTGGCTCTAATGCCTCTATTTATAACAAAAAAGGGGGGAAATAATATCAAAAGAGGGAAGAAGTCATTGATGACTGGTATCCCTATCATCATCCTCCCTTGGTCACTAAATCTACCACTCAAGATTGTTGAACCACCTTCTTAAGCCACTCCTGCATTTAGGTCTATTTTGACTAAATTTAAATGGCATTGTATCTTTCTCTTTTGCATGTCCTATCTAAATAAGGCTACATGTATCCATGCCTAAGAGTTTAAACTAACCCATGTTGATTTTGCATTTGGACGGTTGTTTATCAAGAGCAAACCATATTGAAGGATAAGAGCCTTTATAAATTTTTAGCTACCAGTTGCTTGGACTCTCCCATGCTCATTGGTCATCCTTGTGCCACTTGTCCTTTACTGATTGGCCCTCTCTACTCTAGCTTATGCCATAGGGTAGCCTTTCATTTGTTTCATCATGACTCTCACATTGTTGGACCAGGGTTAAGTTGAGCACTTGAAGAATCCTGATTTACTCTATGCAGAGTAATTTGTGTTCTTTGATCTCTTCAACTTTGGACTTTGTTAGATCCTTCACTTATAAAACCTTTTTAATTAAAATACTTGGATAAAATTGATTTACTCTATATAGAGTAATTTGGGTTTTCCAAGATTACTTACTTCAAACTTGTCCATCTTGAAGTCTTCGAGCTTTTGCATCTAGAAGTCTTCTTTATTCTATGGGATCTTATTTGTCTTGGGAAAATCTCCTAAAGGAATTCCTTGGGAAAATTTATCCAGAGGAATTCCTTTGGAATTTTCATCTGAAGCTTCCTTCATACTCTCTTCCTTTGAAAACTACCTTTCAGACTTTTCAAAATGGACTTTCCCAAAGGGTGAGAGACCCTCCGGGTTCCCTGTAATCATTTTAGACTTCCAAAAATGATCCTTCTGATGGGAAAGATACCCTTCAAATTTTTTGAAATGGTCCTTTCAAAAGGTAACATACCCTTTGAGAAACTCTTAACTATCCACTTGGAGAATGAAAAGCCCTTCGGATTTATGAAAATGACCTTCCAAAAAGTTGACTAGTCTTTCAAAAATGTTGAAAAGATCCCTTTTGCCTAAAAAAGGACCTTCGACATTTTGAAAATGCCCTTCATATTTTTGAAGTGTACCTTCAATTTTTTTGAAAGACCCTTCAAAAAAGTGAAAAGGACCTTCTATTTTTGAAGAAGACTTGTCCCTTGAAGAACCCAAGAAGCACTATTTTTCAAGACCAAATCAGGTTTGTCAAGCCCTTTTACTTATTTCAGGTTTTTGACTGCTAACAACTTATAAAGTAATCAAGTAGTGCTCCTTGGAGAACCTAAAATACACTATCCATGAGTAATTTAGGTTTGTAAACATGAATTTATTCTACTTATAAAACATTTAGAAGTTGAGCACTGTTGGAAACCCGATTTGTTCTAGAGAGGAGCAATAAGTAACTCGATTTTCTTGAGCAAGAAGACTTAACACATGGAAAATCTGATTTTACATTGGAAGTAGGCCCAAAACACTTTGAACCTTTGAGACTTGCAAATTATAAGGAAATTTAATAAAATTAGTTCCACTGATGGAGTTCATAGTTTTGATGAACTCGTGCTTGAAATGCTTGGTTTGCCATGAAAACTGCTCAAGAACCTTTTCTTGGCTCTACAAACCTGTCCCTTAGAATTTGACAAAATACAATTTAAGCAATCTTAAAGTGTTTCAAAAGCTTTGTTAGAATTGTAAATCTCTTTGGTCCATTCATTTCATCAAGAACACCTACTCATCCATTAACAACCAGATCCATCTAGGCATAATTTTGGTATGTGGGCCAAAAAAAGGGCCAACAAATTCAAGACTATAGTTACAAGGATTATGCATGTTATATAATGACAAGTTAAATTTCCTTTTAATGATCTTATAATTTAAGTTCTAGGTTTAGTTCACATGATATATTACTCAACCATTTGGCTTATGATGTCCTTGTTCACCCTTTTCCTAAAAAATTTAGGGCTCCAAAGTTTAAATTGTTGATTATTAAAGGTGATTATCCTCACCATATCAAATGTTTCCATGCTTCTTGTTTAGAATTTTTTCATAGTGATAAATTTTTGATGAATTTATTTTATTAGAAGCCTTAAGTACTACACTTTTAATTTATTTTATGCTTTATCATTTATATTTATGAACTCTTTCAATGGTTTGGCCTAAGGTTTCTTAGCACAAGTTTCAATAAACATTATCTTGAAGGTCACATTTTCACATATTGCTTAGCTTAATAAGGACATAATGAAAATGTTAATGAGTTTGTGATTTTATTCAAGACTATAGTTACCAAGATGACTCACAAATTACTTGAAAGTGAATTATAATGTATTTTTACTCAAAGTTTATTACTACCCAGTAAACACAAAGTGATCTTCAAAACTTACCAATATTTTGATGAGATTTTTCATATGGTTAGAAACTATTCGATTGAGATTTTAGAGGCCAATATGCTTAAA